>CAUYON010044813.1:0-19251 GCA_963573935.1 Arctocebus calabarensis
AGCTGTTCTCTTGGGGGAGGGGACTCCTGTCCGCCTGGTGATGTGCTCTGTACCTTTTATTTGTATCCTTGGGGTCGCAGGTCACTCCAATAGGGTTGATGTGCGTTCCTCGACCTTGTCTCTTGACTCAGCTCCAAACCGTTGACTTTCTTCCTAAATTTCTGTCCTTTAACTCTCCTTCTGGACAGGAGTGTCTGCAGAAAGCTGGCTACAGACCACCATCTTGGCTCCTCCGATAATTTGTAGTTTTATTAAAAGTATATAAATACAATTTTATAAAAATATAATTTCAAACAAAAATTATTTTAAAGAAAGAGGTTGTGAGGCAACATCAGAATCTCAGGCCTCGAAAGGAAGGTATACATTTTGACGATGGAAGCAATGTGAAAAGAAGGGTTCATGGGATCAGTGGAGAGAAATGTTTCCCAGAAAAAGACACAACATGAATAAAATTCAAGGTGCATGTAAGCACAGAAGAAAGCTTCCTCCAAGTTCTGTCATCAGTATGTTATAGCTGTGATTAAATAAATATTCCTCTTGGGGCAGCTGGCTGAAAACTGAATTAGCAGAAACCTCATATCAGTTATTCTTGTCATAAACAGTTGTGTATAGGTACCCCATTATGACTTACTAATGTTATTCCTGGAGGCACCATAACACCACAGAGCTTGTTTGAAGGACCAAGAAAATGCTTAGACTCTAAGTTTAGAAGGGTATACACTGAGTAGATAAGGTAAAGAGACAAGAGGATTTTAGATGCCATGCTGAATAGACTGGATCTATTTAGATGGCAAAATTGTGTTTGAGGAAGAAAATAATCAAAAATGATTTACCAAATAGTTTTCCTGGGGGATGGGGCAGAGCAAGATGGTGGACCAGAAAGATAATTTACCTGAACTCTCCTAGAATGACTAGGTAAAAAGAGAGAACCCAGCCATACTTGGCATGATGACCTTACCCCAAGTCATAGCTGAGGGAGCAGTGGGAAGGTAGTGAGCTGGATATAGTATATGATCTGAAGTATTGGAAATCTGATGAATTAGGCAAGTAATTGTGACTGGCTGGGATCAGCTGGCTCCCCACAAAGGTCCAGGACAGGAAGAAGCCTTTTTGGAGATTTTAGCTGTTGGGGAAAGCTGCACATTGAGTGGAAAGCGTGGAAGAATGGGTGGACTTGAACAGTATACAGCAACCAGATTTCAAAGCCAGTTGGCATGGATTGGCCATAGGTTTGGTAGCTGGCAAGGCAGCTATACTGAGAAGGTCTCAGTGGCCAGGGGGCTGCCATTGTGGGAAGGTCATGAGAAGGTCTTAGCAGAGGCCTAAAGACCTGCCATCTTATTTCTGCCTCCAGGATCAAAACTCCACTCTTGGGACAGGCTGAGGGACCCCCAAATCCCATGGGATCTGGAGTCAGGGGATACTGTGAACCTTGTCTCTGAAGGAGTCTTGTGATCCTTTAAGATCCCAAGGAGGGTCTGAATGCTGAGGAAATAATCAGGCAATCACCCAGGGCAACTAACTTTGGAATAAGGACCGCAGAGGTTGCTGGCTGTGCTCTCCATTGCCGAAAAGAACCACACCACCTGGTGGTCTAGTGACATATGGCAACATATTGTCATCAAGAGGAAGGACTTCTATTTTTTTCACCACAAGGAAGAGTTTGGCTTTGCTCAGCCTTGAGGCCACTTCACTACCTAAGTTCTAAGACAAAGTAATTAGATGCAAAGAAGCCAGTGAGAAGGAAAAAGGATGACAAGGAGGTGAACAAGAAGAAATAACACATGAGGAGGGACCAACAGAAAAATTTGGGCAATGTGAAAAACCAAAACAAAGCAATTCACCAAGGGACCATGAGGCAGCAATATATAAAGAATTAATGGATTTGACAGAAAATAAATTTAAAATATAGATGATAAATACAATAGAAGGAATGGATGAGAAAATGGAAAGACAGAATCAAAAGTCAGATGAGAAATATGTAGAATAGAGAAAGGATATAGTGAAGCTTAAGGACATGAAGGAGATTATCAGGGAATTTAAAGATGCAGGAGAAAGTATACATTAGAAAAATAGGTTAGACCATAGACAAGAAAGAATCTCAGAGCTAGAAGATAAAGTTTTTTAGTTAATCCAACTAGTTAAGATGCAAAAGAGACAGAAAGCAGAACAGGTGCTTAGAGAACTATAAGACTCCATGAATTGTTCAAACATATGAATAATAAGGATTCCTGAAGGGAAAGAAGATTGTCCTAAAGGAATGGAACCCCTACTAGAAACTATCATTAATGAAAATTTCCGAAGTTTTCCTAAAGACCCTGACACACTCCTTTCAGATGGATATCAAACCCTGGGTCATCTCAACTTAAACAGAGTCTCTCCAAGACACATTGTAATAAACATGTCCAAAGTCAAGATGAAAGAAAAAATTCTGCAAGCAGCCAGGAGTAAGCATCAATTGACTTACAGAAAAAGAGCTATTAAGATGATGTAGACATTTCAACTGAAACTTACCAACCCAGAAGAAAATGGTAATCTATCTTCAACATTCTTACTCAAAACAAATTTCAGCCTAGAATTCTGTATCCTGCTAAACTACACTTCACAATTGTTAGAGAAATCAAATCTTTTGCAGATATACAAGCACTGAGGAAATTTGCCACAACAAGACCAGCTATACAGGAAATACTTAGACCTTTTCTACACACTGACAATCACAATGGACCACCAGCAAAGTAAACAACCAGAATTACAGGTCAAAATTCAGCTTCCACATGGCACAAAGGATAAAACTACACAATGGACTTTCACAAAATAAGATGAGTAGAACTCCACCACACTTATCAACTCTCTCAATAAATGTCAATTGGACTCAATGGACTCAATTCCCCACTAAAGAAGCACAAGCTGGCTGATTATATAAAAAAGCACAAGCCTAAAGGAGACACATATAGCCTTGAAGGACAAATCAAAACTCAGGGGTAAGGGAGAGGAAACAGTATTTCAAGGAAATGGAAATCAGAAGAAAGGAGGGATTGCAATTTTATTTTCAAATAGAAGTGGATTTAAAGCAACTAAAGTTAATAAAGACAAAGATGGACACTTTATACTGCCCAAAGAAACAATACAATAAGAAAACATTTCAATTTTACATATTTATTCACCCAAATTAAATGATCCCAGATTTATGAAACAGACTTTGATGAGTCTGAGCAATATGGTATCCCATAACATCATCATAGCCAGGAACTTTAACAGCCCTCTGACAGTACTGGACAGATCCTCTAAACAGAAACTACACAAATATACAAAGGATTTAAATGTGACCCTAGAACAGATGGGATTAACAGACAAATATAGAACACACCAAAGCTAAAGAATTATACATTTTTCTCATCAGCCCATGGTATGTACTCCAAAATAGATCATATCCTGGGAATAAATTAAATTTCAGCAAAATTAAAAGAATAGAAATTATACCTTGTATCTTCTCAGATCACAAGGCAATCAAGGTAGAACTCAACTCCAACAAAAACATTCATCCCCAAACAAAGATTTGGAAATTAAACAACCATATACAGAATGATAGTTGGGTACAGGAAGAGATAAAAAAGGAAATCGTTAAATTCCTCAACCATAATAACAATGAAGACACAAGTTATCAAAACCTGTAGGATAGAGCAAAAGCAGTGTTAAGAGGTAAATTTACCACATTAGATGCTTACATTCAAAAACAGAAAAAGAGTACATCAACAAACTCATGAACCATCTCATGAAATTGGAAAAAGAACAATCTAATCCTAAACCCAGCAGAAGAAAACAAATAACCAAAATTAAATCAAAGATTAATGAAATTGAAAATGAAAGAATGATTCAGAAAATTAACAAAACAAAAAATTGGTTTTTTGAAAAAATAAATAAAATTGATAAACCCTTGGCCAGATTAACTAGAAACAGAAAAGTAAGATCTTTGATAACCTCAATCAGAAATGATCAAGGGAAAATAACAACAGATGCCACAGAGATGCAAGAGATCATTTCTATACTACAAGAAATTCTAGGGCACTCAGGAGGCTGAGGCAAGAGAATCCCCTAAGCCCAGGAGTTGGAGGTTGCTGTGAGCTATGTGATGCCATGGCACTCTACCAAGGGTGGTAAAGTGAGACTCTGTCTCTACAAAAAAAAAAAAAGAAAGAAAAAAAGAAACTCTAGGGCAGTATCCATAGCTTAGTGGGTAGGGTGCTGGCCACATACACCAAGGCTAGTGGGTTTGAACCTGGCCCAGGCCAATTAAAACAACAATGACAAAGCAACAACAACAACAAAATAGCCAGGTTTTGAGGTGGGCACCTGTAGTCTCACCAACTTGGGAGGCTGAGGCAAGAGAATTGCTTTAGCCCAGGAGTTTGAGGTTGCTGTGAGTTGTGATGCCACGGCACTCTACCCTGGGCAACAACTTGAGACTCTCTCAAAAAAAAAGAAACTCTGCCCGAAATTTAACAATGTGGAAGAAATGGATCAATACCTAGGACTACACTCTTTCCCTAGACTTAATCAAGAAGAAATAGATCTCTTGAACAGACCAACTTCAGTAACTGAGATGGAAGAAACAATAAAAAAGTTTCCCAACAAAAAATGTCCTGGTCCAGATGGCTTTGCACCAGCATTCTCTCAAACCTTCAAAGAAGAGCTTATACCCATACTGTAGAAATTATTCCAATAAATTGAAAAGAAAAGAAACTTCCCTAACACATTCTACGAAGGAAACATCACCCTGATACCCAAACCAGGAAAAGACCCAACTAAAAAGGAAAACTTCAGACTAATTTCACTAATAAAAAAATTCTCAATAAAATCCTAGCCAACAGATTACAGTCACACATTAAAAAAAATCATTCATCATGATCAACTAGGTTTCATCTCAGGGATACAAGGATAGTTTAACATATGTAAGTCCATAAACATAATTCACCATATCAACAAAAGCAAAAACAAAGACCATATGATCCTCCCAATAGATGCAGAAAAAGCATTCAATAAAATTCAGCATCCTTTTCTAATTAAAACCCTTAAGAATATAGGCATAGATGACACATTTCCTAATCAGATCAAATCCTTCTAAAACAAACCCACAGTTAACATTATATTGAATAAAGTAAAGCTGAAAGCTTTTTCCACTTAGAACAGGAACCAGACAACATTGTCCTCTATTGCCACTACTATTCAATATAGTGCTGGAAATTCTAGTCAATACAGTCAGGCAAGAGAAGGAAATAAAGGGCATCCAAATGGGAGCAAAGGAGGTCAAACTCTTGCTTTTTGCTGACAATATGATCTTATATTTAGAGAACCCCAAAGACTCAACCACAAGAATCATGGAAGTGATCAAAAATACAACAATGTCTCAGGATATAAAATCAATGTTCATAAATTAGTAGCCTATATATATGCCAAAAACAGTTAAGATGAAAAGCTAATCAAGAACACAATTCTGTTAACAGCGAAGAAGAAAAGCTAATCAAAGACACAATTCCCCTTCAAATAAAATGAAATAACTAGGAATTTAAAAGAGGTAAAGGACCTCTACAAAGAAAATTATAAAACCTAAGAAAAGAAATAGTAGAAGATATTAACAAATGGAAGAGCATACCATGCCCATAGCTGGGAAGAATCAACATTATAAAATGTCCACTACAGATTCAATGCAATCCCCATTAAAATAATCAACATCATACTTTCAAGACCTGGAAAAATAATTCTTCATTTTATATGGAATCAGAAGACACCCCATAAAGCCAAGGCAATTCTTAGTAGTAAAAATAAATCTGGAGGCATCACCTTAACAGACTTTAGGCTGTACTACAAGGCCATGGTGATGAAAACAGCATGGTATTGGCATAAAAATAGAGATGCTGACACTTGGAACCAAATAGAAAACCATGAGATGAAACTAACATTTTATAACCACCTGATCTTTCATAAACCAAACAAAAACATACACTGGGGGAAAGAATCCCTACTAAATACATGGTGTTAGGAGAACTGGATAAGTACATGTAAAAGACTGAAACTGAATGCACACCTCTCACCACTTACAAAAATTGATTCAAAATAGATAAAAAATTTAAATCTAAGGCATTAAACAATAAAAATCCTTGAAGAAAAACACTTGAAGATATTGGCCTGGGGAAAGAATTTATGAAGAAGTCTTCCATGGCAATTGCAACAACAACAACAATAATAAACAAATGGGACTTAATTAAACTGAATAGCTTCTGTGTAGTTAAGGAAACAACAACCAAAGCAAACAGACAATCTTCAGAATGGGAAAAGATATTTGTATATTATGAATTGGACAAAAATATGATAAGTAGGATCTATAGATAACTCAAATTAATCAACAACAACAAAAAAGACTAAACAATCCCATCTATCACTGGGTAAGAGACATGAAGACAGTCTTCTCTAAAGAAGATAGATAAATGGCTAACAAACATATGAAAAATTGCTCATCCTCCCTAATAAGAGAAATGCAAATCAAAACTACCCTGAGATATCACCTAACCCCAGTGAGAATGGCCCACATCACAATGTCTCAAAGCGACAGATGCTGGCGCGGATGTGGAGAAAAGGGAACACATTTACACTGCTGGTTGGACTGCAAACTAAAGCAACCTTTGTGGAAGGATGTATGAAGAATCCTTAAAGAACTCAAACTAGACCTCCCATTTGATCCTGTAATCCCATTACTAGCCATCTATCTAGAAAAAAAAAAAATCCTTTTATCGTAAGGACATTTCCACGACTGTTTATCACAGATCAATTTATAATTGCTAAAATGTAAAAACAGCCTAAGTGCCCACCAACCAAGAGTCTTTTCTGCACTTACCCTACTTGCACCACAGAAAGCAGTCTAGCCCAGGTTATATACTAGAGGCAATGTAACCCACTGGAGTAGAGTGTTGAAGGACATCCTGTTTCTAGGGCAAAGCTGAAACAGGATCCAGACTATTCTGGCTAATTCCCCCTTATCTCAGGATATTCCATTTCTAGTACATTCTACAGTTATTCTTGAGAACTGTGAGAAATTGTAGTTCTCTCTTGTAGTTCAAACCAAAGAATGGATTAACAGGCTATGATATATGTATACCATGGAATACTAATCAGCCATTAAAAAAAAGATGGAGACTTTACACCTTTTGTATTAATCTGGATGGAGGTGGAACACATTCTTCTTAGTAGAGTATCACAACAATGGAGAAGCAAGAATACAATGTGCTCAATTCTAATATAAAAGCAGTAGATGAGCTAATACAAGGGGAGGTAGGGCAATGAGTAAGTGGGGAGAGGGGAGGTGGAAAAGAGATGAGGTGTCACGGTGTATGGCACACTTCTTGTGGACAGGACACAATTATAAGAGGGACTTTAACATATGCAATCAGTATAATCTAATTCTTTGTACTCTCAATGAATCCTAAGTAATAAAAAATAAAATAAATAAAATAAAATAGAAATACAAATAGTTTTCCTTTTTCCTTTCTAATTAGGAAAACTTTTCTTTTTGTTTATTTTGTTTTGTCTCTTGTTAGAACATCCAATACAATTTGAAGAGCAGTGGTGAGAGTGAGCATTCTTGTCTTGTTCCTAAGCAGGAGAAAGCTTTTGGTTTTTCAACATTGAGTACAATGTTTTCTATGGAATTTTCATAGATGTCTTAGACGTTCCCTAATATTCCTAGTTTTCTGTCTTTTGGAACTATAGAAGAAAGATTTTGGTTTTTTTAATCATGAGAAGGTGTTGGATGTTGTAAAATGCCTATTCTTCATCAAATGAAGTACTCATGTTTCCCCCTTCCTTCTATTAATGTGATACATTAAATTAATTGATTGTCTTATGTTGAACCTATAGGACAGTTCACCACGTGATCTTGAACTGATCCTATTCTCCCCCAATTTCTCACTTGTAGCTCTCAAGAATAACTGTAGAATGTGCTGGAAATGGAATATCCTGAGATAAGGAGGAATTAGCCAGAATAGTCTGGATCCTGTTTCAGCTTTGCCCTAGAAAAAGGATGCCCTTCAATACTCTACTCCAGTGGGTCACGTTGCCTCTGGTATATAATCTGGGGTAGACTATCTTCCAGTGACTCTTAACTGTGGTGCAAGTGAGGCAAGTGCAGACAAGACTCTGTCTGTCCTGAGAAGAGTTCCTGAGCCTTGGGGGAGGACGGTCTCACCCTGACCTAGGTTTCTGTTGTCCTTTACTGCCTATTTATAAATAATAAACCTGCTTTGTGTAACTTAAAAAAAAAAGACATGATTTATCTTTTGGATGTAAAATTATTATCACACAACAGGCAGACTGGATTAGAGTAAGGAGTCAGGCAAATCAGTTAGGATGTTATCAAATTAGAACAGACAGGAAACATTAATATCCCAAACTACAGTGGAACAGAAATGGAAAGAAGAAAATCAGTTCAATTCACTAACGTCTGACCGGCTATGATACACAAGATACATATTGTCACTTTCAAAAAAATAAAAATTGCAGACTGGTCTTTATTTTAAATAAATTAAAATCTATGACACAGAGATATAAGACCACTATAAAATTACAATAAGTGGTAATTATAATAAGGGGAGCAAAAAGCATTGTAGAGGTCTAAGTAATTGAAAGTTTACTTTGATATGGCAGAATCAAGAATTATTTAATGGTTAAAGTGATAGTTTAGCCCAGAGCCTTCATGGATGAAAAGTGTTGGCAAAAGAGGAATAGGTAGAAACATTGTAAGAATAGCAAACTAAATAAGTTTAAGGGGAAAAAAGATAAAGGTAAATAAGCCTATATAGAGTTAACAGTGCAATAGTTGAAAAGGGAAATGAGATGTAAAGATGCAAATTATGGATACATTAGTAAAAGCTCATCAGGGAAAAAAGAGTTGGTGCTTAAGAAAGTGAATGAGTTAACTCATTAGTTAAATTTGAACATGAAAGGAGAAAACTAGGAACATCAAAGGAGTTTGGGCATGCCAGGTATGCAAGAAAGCTGATCCAAATAGCTCTAAGACTTTAAGATACCCAGCTTCACATGTTCTTTTGGTGGGACAAGAGACTGTACAAACTCTTCAGGGTGAAATACAAATTAAAGGCACTTATTTTTAATTAATAATTATACTTGCAGAAATTTATCCTAAAGAAATAAATGAACAAAGAACTATGTATAAGAAGGATTATACAAATGAACTAACCACATCAATTAAAAGACATTAAGGTAAAATGAATATAAAAATATGATCCAACTACATGTAGAAGCTGCCTACAAAACAAAAATAGGTTAATAGTGAAATATATATATACCATAAAAACAGTAACCAAAAGATAGCTGAGTGGCTATGCTGATTGGACAAAATGGACTTTATGACAAAAATTATTACCAGAGAAAAAAAAAAGACAATTATAATGATAAAATTAAGAAGATATAACATTTATAAATATATCTATGCACACACTTAACAACAGAGGCCAAAAATTTAAAAATCAAAAAATGACAGAATTGAAGAGAGAAACACTTCAACAATAATAGTTGAAGACTTAAATACTCCACTTTTAATAATGGATAGAACAACTAAAAAGAAGAACAACAAGGAAGCAGAAGACATAAAGAGCATTACAACCCAGCTTTAACCAACAGATATCTATTGAATACTCCTCACAACAACAGCAGAATATATATGCTTCTAAACTACACATGGAAAACTTTTGAGGACAGACCAAAAAATAAATCTCAATAAATTACATTTAAAAGAATTGAAATCATAAAATTATGTTTTCCAGTGGCAATGGAATAAAATTAAAAATCAAGAAGAGAGAAAACACAGGGAAATTAACAAATACGTGAAAGTGAAATAACATACTCCTAAATAATAAAGAGATCAAAGAAGATACCACAAGGGAAATTAGAAAATATGTTGAGATAAATGAAAATGAAGACACAACATTCCAAAATGTATGGGACATAGTAAAAGCAGTGCTTATAGGCAAATTTATGGCTGTAAAAGCCTACTTTTTTAAAAAATAGTAAAGTCAAATAGCTAATGCTCAACCTTAAGAAACTAGAAAAGATGAGCAGACTAAACCAAAGAAACCAGAAAGAAAAATATAATAAGAACTAGAGCATAAATTAATGAAGTAGAGAATAGAAAAACAGAAAAATATCAATTAAAGAAAAATTAGTTCTTTGAAAAGATCAGCAAAATGGACATTAGCCAAACTGACCAAAATGAAGAGAGAAGACTCAAACACTAACATTAAGAATAAAAGAGAAGATATTGTAACTAGATTTACAGAAATAAAAATGTTATAAAATAACAATATGAACAATTATGCCAACAAATTAGATAACCTATATTAAATGGAAAAATTCCTAGACACAAACTACTAAAACTGACTTAAGTAACAGAAAATCCAAATAGACATATAACAAGTAAAGAGATTAAATTAGCAATAATACTAATCAAACCTTCCCACAAAGAAGAGTCTAGGATATTGTCACTGGTATATTTTACCAAAAATAGAATTCTAACAAAAGCTTAAAGAAGAATTAATACTAATCCTTCACAAACTTTTCCAAACAATAGGAGAGAGTACTTCCTTTTTTTTTTGAGACAGAGACTCAAGCTGTCACCCTGGATAGGGTGCTATGGCATCACAGCTCACAGCAACCTCCACTTCCTGGGCTCAAGCGAGTCTCTTGCCTCTGCCTCCCAAGTAGCTGGGACTACAGGTGCCCACCACAACGCCCGGCCATTTTTTGGTTGCAGCCATCATTGTTTGGTGGGCCCGGGCTGGATTCGAACCCGCCAGCTCAGGTGTACGTGGCTGGCACCTTAGCCCATTGAGCCACAGGCACCAAGCCAGGAGGGAGTACTTCTTAATTCATACTGTGAAGCTAGTATTATCGTGATACCAAAAGTAGATAAATATATCACACACGCACACAAACTACAAATGATTATGCCTTATAAATACAGGTACAATATTTCTCAACAAATACAAACAATCAAATATAGCAACAAATAAAACTGATTATACATCAGGACAAAGTCATATTTGTCTCAAGAACACAAGTTTTGCTCAACATATTAAATCACCAATGAAATACACATGAATAAAATATACAACAAAATCCATATAATCAGCTTAATAGAACTATAAAAACCATTTGATAAAATCAAACATCCTTTCATGACAAAAAATAAAAATACACTCACCAAAGTAGATCAGATGGAAACATCCTTAACCTGATAAAAAAACATCTACAAAACCCCACGGCTAACATTAAATTTAATAGGGGAAACTGAAAGCTTTTCTCCTAAAATCTGAGAAAAGACAAGGAAGTTCACTCTCATCACAACTATTCAACATGGTACTAGATGATTTAGCCAGAAAAATTAGGTAACAAAAAGAAATAAAAGGCATCCATATTCGAAAGAAAGAAGTAAAACTATCATCATATTTACTATAACCTTGTTTATGGAAAATCCTAAGAAATTCACAAACACAAAAATAGAGCTAATAAATGAATACAGCAAGGTTAAAGTATATAAGATCAATATACAAAAATTAATTGTTATTTCTATATATTAGCAATGAACAATTCAAAAATAAAGTTAAGAAAACAATTCTATTTGCAATAACATCAAAAAAAATTTAGAAAAAAATTTTTAAAGGTGTTCAAGACTTGTACACTGAAAACTACAAAACATCACTGAAAGAAATTAAAATTTGCTTGTATATAGTACTAAATAGAAGTTCAATTTCATTCTTTTGCTTGTTGATAACTGGTTTACTTAGAATCATTTCTTGCATAGACTGTTATTTTACCATTAAATTATACAGACATCCTTATCAAAAATCAGTTGCCCATAAAAGTATGGTTTTATTTCTGGACTCTCAATTCTATTCTATTTTATATGCCTATCCTTATATCTGTATTATAGCTTTGCAGTGTATTTTGAAATAAATTTTAATGATTATTTTGGCTAGTCTCTATATTTTTCATTTAAAATAAGTTTTAAGATATACTTGTCAATTTCTGTAAAAGCTAGCTGGAGTTTTCAGAGGGATTTGATTGAAGATGAAGAAAATTTAGAGTATTGTCATCTTAATAATATTTAGTTTTCCAATCCATGAACACAGATGAATAAGTTCTCTGACCCTCTGGAATTGGGACTAGATACTGATAAGAGAAAGTTAACAGAAAGTTTCTAAACACATGGAAATTAAATACCAAACTTCTAAATAATCCATAGATCAAATAGAAACACTCAAAGGAAATTTTAAAATCCAAATAACTGAAAGAAAATAAAGGTACAATATATGAAAACATGCGGGATGCAGCTGACATATTGTTTAGAGGGGACTTGATAGTGCTAAATGTTTACATTAGAAGAGAGAAAAGATCTCAATTTACTAACCTAAAAGAAACTATGGGGAAGAAGAGCAAAATAAGCCCAAAACAAGCAAAAAAAATAATAACAATAAAGAACAGAAATTAACTGAAAATAGGAAAACAACAGAGAAAAATTAATGAAACAAAAAACTGCTTGTTAAAAAAGTTGAATAAAATTGGCAAATCTCTAGTGAGAATGACAAGGATTAAAAAAAGAGAGAGATAAGACAAAATCACCAACATAAAGAATGAAACAGAGGATATGACGACAGATACTACAGGCATTTAAAAAATGATAAGTGACTACTACAAAAAAAACTGTATGTTCATAAATTCAACAACTTGGAAGAAATATGTCAATTCCTTGAACACTACAAACTACCAAATCTTGATTAAGATGTAGGAGATAATCTGAATAGTTTCCTAACCACTAAAGAAATTTAATCCATAACTTAAAAGCTTGCAAAAAAGAGAATTTCAGGCCAAGAATTCCACCAGAAAACACTACCAAATACTTAAACAAGAATTAACACCAAAATCTCTTCTAGAAAACAAGATACACTTCTAAACTAACTCTATTAGGCCAGTATTACCTGAATAACAAAATCATATAAAGATAGTACAGAACCCAAAAACTACACACCACTATGTTGCATAAATTTACACATAAAACTCCTCAAAAATGATAACAAATCAAACTGAACAAAGTAAAAAATAATTAAACACCATGATGGAGTGGGATTTATTCCAGGTATTAAAAGCTGTTTCAACATTTGAAAATCAATCAATGCAATCCATGATACTAACAACCAAAGCAGAAAAGTTATTAATACATGTTCATATCAATTAGTGTAGAAAAACACATTTACCAAAAGATACAAAACAATCTCTCAGCAAGTTAGGAATAGAGGGGAGCTGCCTTAACTAACTATTAAAAATCCACACACAGAAAATAAACCTTACAACCAGCAGCGTACTTAATGATTAAACACTGAATGCCTTCCTTCCAAGACTGAGACAAGGCAAAAAAGTTTTTCTATGCACATTCTTATTCAACACAGTTATAACCATCACAATAAGATAAGATAAAAGAGAGAATAGCATACAGTTTCAAAAGTAAGAAATAAGATGTTCCTTATTTCCAGATGACATAATTTTTTTTATGTAGATCGCAAGGAACTTGCAAAAATCTCCTATAATTAACAAAAAGATTTCCCCTATTTGTAGATGACAAAATTTTTTGTGTACAAAATCCCAAATAATAAAAAAAATCAAACAAAAAATAAACACGTATTAGTTACTAATAAGAGGGTTCAGCATGGTTACTGGCAATATGATCAACATAAAAAAATAGTATTTCTATATACTTACAATGAATATGCAAAAACCAAAATTAAAATCACAGTATCTTTATAATTACTCCAAAGAAACAGAAACATTCACAGGACCTGTATGCTGGAAATTACTAAATGTTATGAAAAATCAAAGAAGACTAGGAGAGAAGGAACCAAGAAGGTGGTTTGTAGCCAGCTTTCCACAGAGGCTCCCATCCAGAAGGAGAGTTAAAGGACAAAAATTTAGCAAGAAACCCGACGGTTTGGATCTCAGCCAAAAGAGAAGGTCGAAGAATGCATATCAACCCTGTTGGGGTGACCTGCAACCCCAAGGATACAAACAAAAGGTACAGAACACATGGCCAAGCAGAGGGGAGTCCCCTCCCCCAAGAGAATGGCTCACATTATACTCCATACCTCCATAAAAATAAGCGAACAGAGTTCAGATATTCTCCCACTCTACACCATGGGAGAGACCCTCTTAAAACCAGACCTCCTTCCCCTACTAGGGTGCCATGGCACTCTCCTGCCAGGCATAAAACTGTATGTATTCTCTACCTGCAACTTTGACTCCCAGCACTCCCCTCCACTCTCACCCTGAGGTCTGGAGGTCTGCCCCCCATGGAATCCAGATTCTTGGACATTTTCTCAAGGGTTGTGGACAAGGCACAGACTGTTGATGATCTGTGCTTTTTCTGGCTTGGGGTGGTGAGAGGAAAGTGAGCTGAGAGGAGGCTGAGCTGGAGAGGCAGTCCCCTGAGGCACAGAGCTACAGTCGCAGCTCCGGGAATAATGGCAGTAGGGTTCACACCCCAGGGGATGTTTTGAGGAGATACTCTTGGTCTCTCTGGGGTGCCAAGGAAAGCCAGGCAGCTTCTCCGGTGGCAGCCCCCAGCAGAGCAGTCCAGCGGCAGAGGTGCAGGCCATGGGAGTACAGGGTATGCCTGAGGTGGTACCAGCTGGGATGGAGCACAGGGATTAGAATACCCACTGAGAAAGCCAATTCCAAGGGTGGAAACTGCTTTACTCAGCTCCAGATGCACCTGGCCCTAAGGGGATGAAAGCTGAGACAAAGGGCTGGAAGTCACAGACTGAGTCCGACCTATTTTCAGCCCAACATCTGATCCACAGGGGAAAAATTCTGCGAACTTGTTCTGTTCTTTCAGCAAAATCAATCAGGGACAGGGCTGGAACTGAGTGAACCACCCCAGCCCCTATCAAGTACCCAGGTTGTTAGGCCTCACCTGCCCCTGCCAAATAGTGACAGACACTGGCAGACTGGCTGAGGAACCACAGACCCCCCTGTTACCCAGGCAGATGCAAACCTCTGGAAAATCTGCTCATTGGAGGGAACTGGATCACAGCTCTGTGGGGTTTCCAGAGACTGAGTGTGACAGAGGGGCAAGGTGGGGAAAGAGGCATTAACCTTCCCAGACTAATTTACTTGTTGGGGGTCCTCCTGAGCTCACAGAGCACCAGAGTGAGTTATACTAGAGCTGCCATAAGACTCCTGCTATCTAGTTGCCAGAGACTTTTCAACTCTTTTATTTGAGGTCAGTGCTGGCTTGGACAATTGACTGGGACCTCTTCAACTGGGTCCATCATCTGAGGATTTTCCAAAGTTGTACCCTGGGTGTGTAGTAGTGGGAAGGTTTGATTTTCCTTTTCCAATTGTTGCCTGTAGGGGACATGGGACTTAACAGCTGGTATTTCCCCACAACTCAGAATTCAACACAGAGTAACTGATTCTCTAGGGTAAGACAGAGATCAGCTGAAAATAAGAGAGAGCCACTTAACCCCATGACACCAAGAAGGTCCCCAGTTTTGCAGGCAGTAGCGCTGTACAGGTCCTCAGCAAAACTCTAGGGGAAAAGGCACAGACATCAGTCCCGGCTTTTAGGCAAAGGACTGGTCAATCACTACTCCTAGAACCCCAAACCAACTTGTCCTTATCTACTCATCCAGCCAAACAGTGCAAAATAATCATGGGGCAGAAACAGCAGAGAACCTCTGGAAACATGAACAACCAGAGTAGATCAACCCCCACCAAGGAACAATTTAGCAAACACAAATGATGATCCTATACATAACGTATGGCTGAGATGTCAGAAATCAAATTCAGAATTCGGATTGCAAATAAAATCAATAAAATACAGGAAAAGTTGGAATTAGAAATTCTGAGAGCATTTCAAAAATGGTCTCAAGAAGTCAAGGAACTCAAAGACCAAATGACCAAAGATTTTGACACATTGAGACAAGAAGATGCAGCCCTCAAAGATCTGAGAAACACAAAGATGCGGCCCTCAAAGATCCGAGAAACACAGTAGAATCCCTCAGCAACACAATGGAGCAAGCAGAAGAAAAGATTTCTGACATTGAAGACAAAGCTTTCAAATGCTCCCAAACCTACAAAGAGGAAGAGAAATGGAAGGCAAAAACAGATCATTCTCTCAGACAGCTCTGGAATAACTCAAAGAAAACCAATATTTGCTTTATAAGGATACCTAAAAACGACAAAGTGGTATCACAAGGCACAGAGTCTCTTCCTTATGAGATTATGAGAGAGAACTTCCCAGACATGCCAAGAAATTCTGAAATTCAGATAGCAAACAGTTTCAGAATGCCAGCTAGATTCAACCCAAATAAGACATCCCCTGGGCACATCATAATTAAGTTCACTAAAGCTAATATAAAAGAGAAAATTCTGAAAACAACCAGATGCAAGAAATCGATAACCTAAAAGGGGAAGAATATTAGAATACCTGCAGATCTCTCTTATCAAATCTTTCAAGCTAGAAGAGAATGCTCATCAGCTTTTAATCTCCTAAAACAAAATAACTTTCAACCCCAGATCCTGTATCCAGCTAAACTGAGTTTCATTTATGATGGAGAAATTAAATACTTTAATGACATTCACATGTTGAAGAAATTTGCTATAACTAAACCAGCTCTCCAGGATATTCTCAGACCTATCCTCCATAATGACCAGCATAATCCTCCACAAAAAGTTTTCTCACCCAGAAACTTCTTATCAAATTCCAACTTCCACAGTGACAAAAGGATTAAAAATGTCCACTAGACTTTCTAAAGTTTTATTAATATTTTCAATTAATGTGAATGGTTTAAATTGTCCTCTAAAGAGGCATAGGTTGGCTGACTGGACACAAAAACTCAGGCCAGATATCTACTGCATGCAAGAATCTCATCTTACCTTAAAAGATAAATATAGACTCAAGGTGAAGGGATCGTCTATATTCCAGGTAAATGGAAAACAGAAAAAAGCAGTTATTGCAATCTTATTCGCAGATACAATAGGCTTTAAACCAACCAAAATAAGGAAGGATAAGGATGGTCATTTCATATTTGTTAAAGGTAATACTCAATATGATAACATTTCAATTATTAATATTTATGCACCCAACCAGAATGCGCCTCAATTTATAAGAAAAACTCTAATAGACATGAGTAATTTGATTTCCTCGAGCTCCATAGTAGCTGGAGATTTTAATACTCCTTTAGCAGTGTTGGATAGATCCTCCAATAAGAAGCTAAGTAAACAAATTTTAGATTTAAACTTAATCATTCAACATCTGGATTTAACAGACATCTACAGAACATTTCATCCTAATAAAATTGAATACACATTCTTCTCATCAGCCCACAGAACACACTCGAAAATTGACCACGTCTTAGGTCACAAATCTAACCTCAGCAAATTTAAAAGAATAAAATTTATTCCTTGCATCTTCTTGGATCACCATGAAATAAAAGTTGAACTCAACAATAACAGAAATCCGCATACTCAAACAAAAACATGGAAGCTAAATAACCTTATGCTGAATGATAGATGGGTCATAGACAAGATTAAGAAGGAAATCACCAAATTTTTGGAACAAAATGACAATGAAGACACAAATTATCAGAACCTCTGAGACACTGCAAAAGTGGTCTTAAGAGGGAAATTTATAGCACTGCAAGCCTTCCTCAAGAAAACAGAAAGAGAGAGGAAGTCAACAACTTACTGGGACACCTCAAGCAAGTGGAAAAGGAAGAACATTCCAACCCAAACCCAACAGAAGAAAAGAAATAACCAAAATTAGGGCAGAATTAAATGAAATTGAAAACAAAAGAATTATACAACAGATCAACAAATCAAAAAGTTGGTTCTTTGAAAAGGTAAGTAAAATACATAAACCTTTGGCTAACCTAATCAGGAAAAAAGGGTAAAATCTTAATTTCATCAATCAGAAATGGTAAAGATGAAACAACAACAGACCCCTCAGAAATTCAAAAAATCCTTAACAAATATTACAAGAAACTTTACTCTCAGAAATATGAAAATCTGAAGGAAATTGACCAATACTTAGAAGCACGCCAGCTTTCTAGACTTAGCCAGAATGAAGTGGAAATGTTGAACAGGCCGATATCAAGTTCTGAAATAGCATCAACTATACAAAATCTCCCCAAAAAAGAAACACCTGGGACCAGATGGCTTCACGTCAGATTCTACCAAACCTTTAAAGTGAACTAGTACCTATATTACTCAACCTTTTCCAAAATATAGAAAAAGATGGACTACTACCCAACACAATCTATGAAGTGAATATCACCTTGAACCCTAAACTAGGAAAAGACCCAACAAGAAAAGAAAACTACAGACCAATATCACTAATGAATATTGATGCAAAAAATATTCAATAAGATCCTAACAAACAGAATCCAGCAACACATCAAAAAAATTATACACCACAACCAAGTGGGCTTTATCCCAGGATCTCAAGGCTGGTTCAATATACATAAATCCATAAATGTAATTCAGCACATAAACAAATTAAAAAATAAAGACCATGTGATTCTCCCAATTGATGCAGAAAAAGCTTTTGATAATATCCAGCATCCCTTCATGATTAGAACACTTAAAAAAATTGGCATAAAAGGGACATTTCTTAAACTAATAGAGGCCATCTATAGCAAACCCACAACCAATAGCGTATTGAATGGAGTTAAATTGAAGTCATTTCCACTTATCAGGAACCAGGCAAGGTTGCCCATTGTCTCCATTGCTTTTCAACATTGTAGTGGAAGTTTTAGCCATTGCAATTAGGGAAGAAAAGGCGATCAAGGGTATCCACATAGGATCAGAAGAGATTAAACTTTCACTCTAGCAGATGATATGATTGTATATCTGGAAAACACCAGGGATTCTACTACGAAATTTTTAGAAGTGATCAAGGAATACAGCAGTGTCTCAGGCTACAAAATCAACACTCAAATCTGTAGCCTTTATATAAACCAATAATAGTCAAGCCAAAAAAAACATTCAAGGACTCTATCCCTTTCACAGTAGTACCAAAGAAGATGAAATATTTGGGAGTTTATCTAACAAAGGACGTGAAAGATCTTTATAAAGAGAACTATGAAACTCTAAGAAAAGAAATAGCTGAACATATCAACAAATGGAAAAACA
>CAUYON010044815.1:0-21003 GCA_963573935.1 Arctocebus calabarensis
CCTGTAGTCCCAGCTACTCGGGAGGCTGAGGCAAGAGAATCGCTTAAGCCCAAGAGCTGGAGATTGCTGTGAGCAGTGTGACGCCACGGCACTCTACCCAGGGCGATAAAAGTGAGAATCTGTATCTACAAAAAAAAAAAAAAAAAATGACTATCTTGAAGGAAACTGCACCTCCAAGGTATATGAATGTTAATTCAAATCATCTTAACATTTTAGGAGTTACAAATGCCTTTTGGAAATCTAATAGCTTAAAAACTAGAGATGCTCTTCTTGGAAATGCATGCTTGGACACGTACACGTGCAGTTTACATATTAATACTAACATTTCCAGGGTACTTGCCTATGCCAGGCACTGTCCTAAAGCACCTTACGTGAACTTACTGACTTAATCTCCATAGAAACTCAGTAGATAGGTATTATTATCACCTCCCTGCCACAGACAGGGAGAGCAAGGTACTGAATGGTTAAGTCACTTCCCTCAAATCCCAGACAGGGAGAGCAAGGTACTGAATGGTTAAGTCACTTCCCTCAAATCCCACTGGAGTGAGTGGAGAACCAGGCTCCAGTCCGCTCATGAAGCCCGTGGACTCCAGACTAAAAATCTGAGCACCACATGGCTCAGAGCAGCACGTGGCTTCAGAGATTAGAGAGAGGGAGGGCGAGCGTGCCCGGGTGGAAGCGAGGACGTACACTGCCTTTCGACACGTAGTTTGAGTCATGCATGATGTCTCTGGCCAGGCCAAAGTCACATATCTTCACGATTTTCCCTTGTGCCAGGAGGACATTCCGAGCGGCCAGGTCACGGTGGACACACTGCATGGAAAGGGAAAGAAGTGACCTTGGGGTCAACCAACCTACTGGACTTCCAATCATCACGGTACAGCCCCGTGATGCTGCAGCTCCACCATGGCAGTGCTCGGAGCCACCAGGGTCACCTCAGCAAGGGCTCGCCTTCCCGCAGCTCTCAGCCCAACAGCTACTAGGAGAGAGAAAGCTCTGGAGAAAAGTAGACACCTGATGACATGAGGCCCCTGCCGTGTGCAGGGAAGATGGGCGAGTAGATGAGAGGTGGCCGTTGTCACTGCTCTCTCCAAAATCTACCTCCTGGGTCTCCTACCACACTCCCTCACTCTGAAATCTGTGGCTGCATCTAAAAAGGTCTCTGTCCCTGGAACTTACATTTTTTGAAGCCAAAAATTCCATTCCTCGGGCCACTTGATAGGTGAAGCTCAACAAATCCAACAGAGTAAGACCTTCTGAGTTGTCGTCTGAAAGGAGGTTTTTCACTTCTGAGTCTGCAGAAAAGGAACCAAATGTGTTGGTGCTGGCAGAAAGGTTGAAAAACACCTGCCAGCTGGCTGAAGCCTGCCCAGAGAACATAGCCATAAGTGTTTTCTTATGCAACTTCTACACCCCACAGGTGAATATGTAAACTATGCAAAAATTCTATCTTAAAAAAGAAATATATGTGCACAAACGTATATCTGGTCAAAAATTATTTTTCTTTATTCACACATATAGCCATAAGGACCAACCTAAACTGATCTCTGCACTGGGTTCTCACACAGAATTTGTTTGCCTCCTAAATTTATTTTTTTAATCACACTTAGCGAATCACCTCAGCCACCTTTAAAATACAAACACACACATTAAAATCTTCCATGACGAACATAGGTGAGGGCCCTTTGGAAAAGCAGCTTCTAGGATTTACTTTACTTCCTTCCTTTTTTTTTTTGTAGAGACAGAGTTTCACTTTATTGCCCTCGATAGAGTGCTATGGCATCACAGCTCACAGCAACCTCCAACTCCTGGGCTTATGGGATTCTCTTGCCTCAGCCTCCTGAGTAGCTGGGACCACAGGTGCCCACTACAATGCCCAGCTATTTTTCTGTCTTGCAGTTCAGCCAGGGCTGGGTTTGAACCCACCACCTTTAGTATATGGGGCTGGCGCCCTATTCAATGAGCCACAGGTGCCGCCCCTTTACTTCCTTCTTAAAACCACCTTCATAGTACTCAGCATCTAATTGTCAGGAAAATGGACCTCCAATCACAGATTGCAGCCCATGGCCTTGCATTGAGTTCCTTTGTATGTAACTGATCCACTTTCCCCGTCAGTCCTATCTGGAAGGGCCCCAGGGTTTTCGAGGACAAGGGCAAGCTAGGCCAGCAGTTCTCAGTTCTTTTTGAAAATTTTTAGGCAAGTGAAGAGTAACTCCAGCCATTCACATTTTTTTCAGCCAGCTACAGAAAGGCCAGAAAGCTGTGGTCTGTCTGCCAACGGAGCTGGGCCTGAGCATGACTAAGGTTCCTCTGACATCTGGTGCCAACTCCCCCAGCTCAGCATGGGAAGCAACGTAAACTATTTTTAACACTATAGGAGGGGAGAGGAAACAATGGTTCCGATAACTTTCATTGGCTAATCCTTAAAAAGTGCTTGGAAGTTCACCCATTTGGCAATGAGCAGCAAATGGAACTTGGAACTGCAGAAATGGAAAATATTATTATGTACTGAGCTTTGCAAAACAAGCACATTCTCCTTTTTAATGGATTATACCTTTCACTTAAGAACTCTGAAAGAATTCAGAGCATATTAGTGATTTTCAAAACAATTTCCACGGCAGCTCAACACTTTCTGCATTGACCAATAGGAGGGCTCAGACCCTAGAAGACAAGCGCACAGGACAAGCCACTGTTGTCCTCCCAACTCCAAGTCTGTGAGTAAACGAGAGCCTTGGAGGGGCCACCCGAGCAGATGTGAGGTGGTCCATCTGGCCTGGGCATCAGCTAGGCTCCCGGGAGTTTATAAATCAACTCAACCCTGCCACATACTTCTCTGCTTGGAAAACAGACTAATCCACTTTCAAAAAACATTCAACAGAAATACTTGTCAGAAAATATAACCTCAAATTGTCTACTCTGCACTTTTTATCACACTGTAGATATTAGGAAAATTAAAAGCAAGAGTTAGTGAACTCATAGATTTATAAAACTTAATTAGAAAGCCAGAATGAGGAACAAACATGACTGCCAACTTTTTGTTTCTTTGGTTGCAGTTTGGCCAGGGCAGAGTTTGAACCCACCACCCTCAGTATATGGGGCTGGCGTCCTACTCACTGAGCCACAGGCGCCACCCCACTGCCAACTTTTAATTGTGTCAAATAAGAACATTGAAAAAAAATCAATTATCACCATACTTCCATTTTTTAAGAAATCATGTTAGCAATAAGAAACGAAGGTCATTTGATCAGAATAAATTAGTTCTTTAAAACAATTACCCTTCAAGTTTAAAAAATTCATTACATTGTTTTTATGCTTTTCAATTCACAGACCACAGGCTGTAAAAACACACAGCAGACCCTGTTGCGTACGGTCCCTGCGTTTAGGGATATATGGGCTGCTTAGCCATCCCTGTTCACCTCCCTCTGAATATTTTAAGTACCGTTAAACCACTACAGGACCACAGTATCCAGAGTGAGTACAGACACTTTTTACCTAACATGGATTTCTTCTTGTATGAGGCTGGACGATCATACAGTGACCTCTGGATGTCCGAGTATTTAGAAAGCTCTTTCCTTTCCAGCATAGGGACGTATTGTGTGGCGTCGGCTTGCTTCATGTCCATGTAGTCACCATTGTTTTCAAAAGATAAAATAACATAGCTGCAAAAACAGAAAAAGAAGCCTTACTCAGGGCGCCCTGCTGGGGTGATTACCCAATGTTCAGCCGTGGTGGTTTGTGGGCTGCCCACAATGTGCCCAGCACCTGTGCCGGGCCTGGGGCTGCCCAGTGAGCAACAGCAAGGCCAACCATGCTCTTCATGGGGTGGGGTCTAGTGGGGACATGAGCATTAACCAAATAATTAAATCAGCTCAGACATTCTGTGAAGGAGGAGGGAAACAACTGTCTGGGAGTCCGGGAAGCATTTTCTGAAGATGCAAAATGAATCTCTTTTACAGACTCGGGGGGATATTTGGGATGGTACCCGGCACAGGTAAAGGGCTCCAAGAGAGCAGCGGCCATGATGGTTAGGACGCATCTGTTTTCGCGCCAGCCCTCTACGCATCTTTGCAGGAACACAGACATCCTGAAGAGCCACATCGAAGATGATGGGACTGTGCTTCCATAGACTTACAAAATCCTCTAAGTCTATCACATTTCAAATTCAAAAAATTCATTATATGAAGTCTGCTGTTATTCTTTCTTTCTTGTTCAACTCACGAGCCATGAACCTGGGCCATGTGGCCAATGGGGGTTGGGTGGAAAATTCCTGCTACTCAATAAATTTAGCATCCATTTGGTGTCCATCTAGTAACTCAATATAAAGTAAATTCACTTCTCGAACTAATCTTATAGGATTTTGTGTCTAGGGGCTGGCCTTCTTCCTTCCTTTCTTTGGGATGGTGCCATTCTCTCTCTCTCTTTCTCCCCCATCCCACCTTCCCTCGTTCACTCCCTGCTCTCTGCTCTCTTCTCTCTTCTCTCTGCCTCCACTCTCTTCCCCTTCTCTAATATAAAATAAACTTACACTTTTATATTCTAAAAGAAAGAGAACTTTGTATCTTCAGAGATAGGAGTGGCCACTCGTAGGTCACCGCAGGGTCACTCTCAGTGACTGGAGTTACCGTCCAGGGGTGGTGAGGACCACGTCACAAGTGTGTAGATGTGTGGGCGGTTTCTTACAAGACCCAAGAACTCAGGCGTCCCCAGCCAGAGCTGCACTTCATAGGTCCTAAGCGGCTCCCCGAATGACTCCCACACCTTCTCTCATTCAGACCTACCGCCTTCCACATGACACCTGGTCCAACACCTGCAGACGTCGTGATGACTGGGCAGGGCACTGTGCCCCTGTCTTACTGTCTCCGGCAGACCTGGGCTCCATGGGGATGCCGGCCTCCCCACTGGTAAGTCAGTGATACACACCCCCGTCTCTGCACCCACCTCCGTGTGCTTTCGTCAGCGGGGTTCAACCCAAAGATGTCCAAGTCCTTCTTGGGCTTCTCCGGGTGGTGGCTCAGGAAGCTGTCCCTGTTCTTGTG
The DNA here is from genome assembly GCA_963573935.1 of Arctocebus calabarensis. Lineage (NCBI taxonomy): Eukaryota > Metazoa > Chordata > Mammalia > Primates > Lorisidae > Arctocebus > Arctocebus calabarensis. Next base: position 5,037 of record CAUYON010044815.1, read on the forward strand.
CAGATAGTTGACCAGGTCCCCGTAGAAGCAGTACTCCGTGATGATGTAAATGGGGCCTGTGGGGAACAGAATCCACAAGACACGCGGATGAGAACGAAGAACAGGAAAGCCATGAATTGCTACGTTTGGACTGGCAAGAGATTTAGCTCAAAAACAAAGGATTTCCATCAATTCAATGAAACAAGTCAGCTCCATTGAAGGGACTTGTGTTCCTGGCATGTCCGGGGCTCAGAGCAGAGGACTTGACCCTGGTCCAACAGTTCTCACAGCCGCAGGCGCTCGGCGAGGAGCTCACCTGACTTGGTGCAGGCTCCCAGCAAGTTCACGATGTTTAAATGTGGCCCCAGGTGAGTCATTATCTTCAGTTCAGACATGAGAGCTTGTTTTTCACTGGATCTGGCCGTGGCTATTGAAGAAATAAGTCACATGTCAGTTCAACCGAGCCACCTACTTCTCACTCGCAGAAAAAGCCAAGGGCACAACTGATTCCGAGCCTGGATATCTAAAGTTTCATTTGCCAAGAGTCTAAAAGAGAAACCGAGAGTGACTCGGTCTCAACTCTGGTAACTAAGTAATCCCTAGTCTTTCCGGTAGAAAGAAGTCACCAGAGGGCAGCACCTGCGGCTTAAAGGAGAAGCGTGCCGGCTCCATATACTGGAGGTGGTGAGTTCAAACCCAACCCTGGCCAAAAACTGCATGGAAAAAAAAAAAGAAGAAGAAGTCACCAGAAATAATAACTCTTGATTTTTCTACCACATGAGCAACAGGCCCGGTCTAAATGCCACAAAACCTGGAGTGGAAAGAACCAAGACCTCGTCCTGCACCTGCTGCTCCCCAGCTGTGTGGTTTTGAGCAGCTCCCTCCATATCTCCGTGTGCAAACCCCGCCCCAGAAGGGACACTTACGTTTTAGCATCTTCACTGCTACCTTCATGACGGGCTGAGACCGGCTTAATCCGTAGGCTGTTCCCTCCACCACCTTCCCAAATGCTCCAGATCCCAAAACGCGCCCTGTGGACACACAGCCAGAACCCTCAGCACAGGCGGACTCCAGGCATCCGCTCTGCTCTATTCCCCACGCCAGGCCAGCTCTCAGTGGGTGCGCAGCTGGGTGGATGCTTTTCCCCTACTGAGTAAGCATAATGATTCCTCCAAGTCAAAGCAGAATGGAGCCCACAGGGAAGGAAATTAGTGGAATTGCTTTTGTCAAATAACATTTGCAAGGAAAGGAAAGCACAGACAGGGGAAGGGGGTCAGCCTCCCTGGTGTGAGCACTGTCTACGGCCCTGCCCCGGGCGCCTCTACGCTGGCTGTCTGTGGCTCTCACCCAAATCCCTGCTTCTCTGCCCTTCTGTTCCCCCACATGCAAACAGGGACATCTTCTGCATCAATAAATCCTTAACCACTGGAAATACTTCAGTATTCAAATATCACTGATTCCAAGGAGGGATTAAGTAAAAACTTCAGGCTGGACACAATGCTGCCGTTTGTCAGAAAGGCCACCACGGCAAAGGTAAACACATCCAGAGTCACAGCGCTTTGCTTCATGTCAGGGGACACAGAAGGCTCCCTAGCCTGGGGAGCTCAAAGTCTAAGAGGACCTTTCCAGGGTGTCAGCGTCCCCAGGCAAAGCCCCGGTCAGCCCACGTGCCTCTGACCGCCTGTCGTGTTGGCCAAGTGTCCCTGGAAGGGGCTGCTCCACCAGCCACCCAGCAGTTATCCAGAAACAGAGACCGAAAAATGCCTCTTGGCACATTAGGGGACTGTGCCCTTTGCCCCAGATTTTATTACTTTTTAACTTCCTGAAGCTCCTTGTCCCTTTCTGAGGAAAGGGAGAATAACATTAAGAAAGCTTAGCTGCAAGTCCTTGAAACTGGGGGCAGCTCGGGCCCCCGCGTTTCAGTGCAAGCGACCCTCTGAGAACACCTACGCTGCTGTGCACCCTGGGAAGACACAGGTGGGCGATTCGCATTTTCTAAGGATTTTTCTAAGCCGCACACACCATTAGACCGTTCCTCAGGACGTAACCTCTGCCTCCTTCATTTGCCGTTGTCTTGCTTTCATTCATGCCATATGTGAGTTTAAAAAACAAACCGTCTTGGACTAAAGCTTCCTATACTTGGTCTCAGACCAAGCTTGTGATAAGTTGGCTTGCTTATTTTTACATATTTTGCTTTAAAACATACCTATATTTTTACATTCCACACTCCAATCATATATAAGGCAGAATCATAAGCGCCCTCGGAGTGTGCTGCCCCCGAACACACTCATTCATTTCTCATCTGCTCCTTCTTAGGCACGGAGATTCATCCCACTTTCAGTTTGTGTCATTTCCAAAGCAAAGCTATTTTGGTGAGTATAGTTGCCAGGCCCCTTCACATTCTCTTCTCCTTTTGTGAAATTTTCTTTAACCATAATTTGTTATGGAATGTGTTTTTTTAAAAAAGAAATCATTGCAGCGATCCCATTAACTTACTGTCAAGACAGAAATACATTTCCGAAAGCAAGTCTCTCCTGCCTCGCTCTCACAAGCACAAGCTCAGCTCCTCTATCCTACCAGAGGCCTGCAAATGGCAAAGCTGCCCGCGAGTGGGGACGGAGTCCTGGGAGACCAGCCCCCAGAGCTTACCAAGCACGACTTCAGGGAGATCAGCCCCCAGCGCTTACCAAGCACGAGTCCATCTCTTGGAAACTCCCATCTCGAGTCATAAGGCAGCTGCATCGGGTCCACATAAATATATTCGTGTCCATCAGGGCTGATTGACTCAATGACTCTCCAGCGAATTTCATACCTCGGTTTCTATAAATGACCGGGACAGGTAACTAGTGAATTACCTAAATCCCAACGCACCAAAGCTCCACCACAGCAGTGAACTGGCTGGGCACACAGTAAGGTCCAACAACACTCGGGCCACATGTGACAGCCGGGCTCTTTGTCTGTGTCAAGTACTGAATGAGGTGGCTATTCCTGTTCTTACTGCCTTTAAAGACTTTTAGTTCTTTGAGAAAATACCCACCTGCTTCCAAATGACGACAAGAACGATGAGTGAGATGATCACAATCACCAACAGCACCAGAACCGCGGCTGCCACCGTGAGTTCAGAACGCAAGGCTAGGGGACGAGAGGGAGTGGCACGGTGAGGACCGTCCTCACAGACAGGCAGAGGGGCAGGAAGGCCGGGGCGGCTGCGTCTGCGCCGGGATCCCCCACTGCTGGTGGGAAGTGAAGGCCGCCTGGCTCTTCCTAGGGACAGGACACCATCTCTCAAACATCTGCGGCTAGGACACTAAGACCATTCTTCCCCAAGGCGAGAAAGGAACAAAATTCAGTCAAGGAAGCATAAAACTTTCTTCAAAGGTAACCTTTTGGACAGTTTGAATAGGCAAAATAAAGATTGCTAAATGACATCAGAGCTACTGTCCATCCACGTAGAAACTTCTACTTCATACCCTTGATTATAAAGGTTATTTTGAAAGATTATTATTATTTTTTTTTTTTTTTTGGACACAGTCTCACTCTGTTGCCAGGCTAGAGTGTGGTAATGTCATAGCTCACAGAACCTCAAATTCCTGGACTCAAGAGATCCTCCTGCCTCAGCCTCCCAAATAGCTGGCAATATAAGTGCCTGCCATGATGCCTGGCTAGTTTTTCTACTTTTAGTAGAGATGGGGTCTTACTCTTATTCAGGCTGGTCTCAAACTCCCGAGCCCAAGCAATCTATCCACCTCAGCCTCCCAGAGTGCTAGGATTACAGGCACAAGGGGAGCCACCAGGCCTGGCCAGAGACATTGATTTTGCTGATATTGCTTTTGGCTTCATTCTTGTTGGAAGGAGATGATAAGACAGAAGATCCTTTTCCCCATGTCCATGCGTGTGCGGACACTGAGAGTAGAGAAACTGGGGAGCTAACTTATCAGCCACACATTTGCCAAAGGGCATCTGTAAGGAACTGTCTTAAATCTGAACCTGAAAGTAAGACCCAGATGCCCTTAAGAGCATTCATGGCCTTGGAGCCTTCATTCCTATGGGACCCTGTCTGGGGTTCAATGTCCTGTTCTAGAGGACAGGGCTCGGCTGCCAAGCTATCCAGTCGTGAAGAGACTCACTGGGCGCCACCAGCTTCAGCTCTCGGCTCTCGGCCCCCAGGAGGTTCTTGGCCAGGCATCGAACTGCAATGGTCTCTTCCACCTTGGCGAATGTCACTCGGCCCTCCACTGTGCTCCTGTCGTGGGGGTGGAGCTCTGTGACCATGCTGGAGACATTGGTGGCCAAGACTGTCCATGACGTTTCATTGTTACACCTAAAGAAAAGAAGGGCTTGAGCCTATGGCCAATTACTGAGAGTCACGGAGGTGGGCAGGGTCATTCAGCAGGCGGGCACTACAGGCTGACTTTCTTATTTGATGTGCAAATTTAACATCAAGACATGTTTGCACATGCTCAGGAGGGAACCACTGGTGCTTGAATTACTCAAAGCTAACTGTTAAGGAGGCAGAGAGAAACAAGTTTAGCAAATTTACTGGTGACCATTCCCCGGTCTTGAACCTCTGAGCAAATGGAGCTGCTCAACTTCAAGCAGGTTTAAGGATCCAAATTTCTTAGCCCTTCAAAAAGGCCTGAAGTCCACCCACCTCCCTTGCCACCCACTCTGGCAAGAGCCCCTGAGGTCACTCATGTTGGAGCAACGCTGGACGGCATAACAACTAAACCTCTGGAATCTACCAGAGTCAACACCCGAGCCCACCCGCGTCAGCTCTGGGAGAGGACAGTCTTAAGTTAAATTTTAATTTTGTCCTCTGGGAGGGGACAGGACAGGAGTCTCAGCCTTCAGGAAGAAACACGAAGCTTTTTGGGGGGAAGTGTGGACCTGGAGTCAAGTGTCCATTTAGAACCTGGGTGAAGGAGGAGCTGGTGAGTTGAGTCCCACCAACAGCAGCTGGGAGGGGGCGTGAGCCGTCCCGTGGGCACTATTGTCATGGATGTTCCCCAAATAAGGAATGAGAGGTAAAAATGTGGGCCAGGGTAGTAAACATTCTCTTAGGATAGTGGTTCTTAACATTCATCTTTGTTCAGATTAGAGATACTTTCCGAGTCTGAGAGCCGTGAACCTTCTCCTCCAGCTGTTTGTGAACACAGCCCTGAGCCTGGGGTCCAGAACCCCACCTTGCAATGTAGGAGAAATGTGAACCGTGGGCCAGATGAGAATCACGAATATCCGAAAAAGGCCGACAAAAGAAATAAGAGGTATTTGAGGCCCTTTGTGTCAAGGAGGAAGTATTCTGACCATAAAGGAAGAACAAACATCTGCTTTCCATACTTCTTAATATCCTTGCAAATCAGCCACTCGATATCAGGAAGGGGTGTGCCTTCAGCCATGCACCTCACAGTCTGTCCCCCCGTGGAGCCGTGGTGGTCATCAACCAGGTCCAGGATGGATGCGGGAACTGCAGGACACGGAAAGAAGCCAGCACTGAGCAGAGCGCTTCCCAGAACATGCAGGCGCCACGAGACAGACAGGAGGTCAGAGCCTGTCCCCTTGGCCCCAGACCCGCCCCACAGGGGCTGGAACCAGTTGGGTGGGTCACACTCCAGTTCAGACAGACCCACTCGGTTAAGACCTTTGTCACAGTTTTGGTGTTTGGGGATTCGTGCCTGTGGTATTTTAAGTCTGGAGTGAAGAAAGCAAAAAATTCCTACAATTATTTGGCTTGAAAGGCAAGGAAGTGCTTGTGTCCCGGGGTTACACCTGAAATAGATTCTGTCATTTGTTCGTCACTTGAATTTGCGTGTGAGTTGGAACAGGTACATTTCCCTATTACCTGAAACAGCCCCGCCCATAACCCTGAGTCACACGTCAGGCGGATGTTTGTAACTCAGGGACTGCTGTATATTAAAACTTGGGATTCCGCTAAAGTATAACCTAAAATAGCATTCCCTAAAGTGCACCTGTGGTATATCATTAAGTCTTAAAGATTCTCTTCTTAATCCGTGGTCAAGTACGTTAGCGATATGCTGATACTGTGTTACAGATTTGCTATGAGACTCAGAAGAGCTTACCTATGACAGTACACGGCACACAGTAGGGACTCAGGGAACAAGTGCTGAACTTGAATGTAAATGGACTGGGGACTCCGTTCCGGTAGGGCCCACTGTACAATGTCTACAAGGGAAGCTCAGCAACACTGTCCAAGATAATTCAAACTCATCTGGACCAAAGAAATCCCTTCCCTCGTCTCAGAATTGGAGGTGCCATATTGAGAAACAGGTGTGAAGCAAGCTGGGGGAAACTGGGAATTCCCTGAACGCTCCTGAATAACCCAGAATGTCCCAGAAATACCTGAATTCATGAGTCCAACAAAGCCGCCCCTGACACGGGACAGCTGCAGTCCCTGCCTCACCCTCTAAGCGTGGCTTCTCCTCCACCACGTGGGAGCAGTGCCAGGCTCCCTCTGGGAGACACGCCCTGACTCAGTCTCCGAGCTGGCATTGCTGTCCTCCCGCCTTTACGCACCTTGAGTTAACAGTTCGAACGTATAGCTCTTCACGTCATCTTCATTTTGAACCACAATGGTATAATGGCCACTGTCTTCCTCCTTAGCACGGATCAGCTTCAACTTACTTCGATACCTTAAAAGAAAAGAGTTTTCTTTCAACAATAGCTAAATGAATTCCAATCATTTAGGCAATGACAGTCTTAAGTTAAATTTTAATTTTGCAAAAAGAGAAACCATCTTTTGTTATTGTCTGTGTCATCTCTTTCCTGGGACTCTCAACATACTTTCTGCGTGCTGAACATCTGAATCATAGGCACATTTCTTACGAGAGAAAACCAGACCTTTTCAGATGAGAAATGGCCATCCCCAAGAGCTATCAGTTCTCTTAAGGCCTGATTTCTAAATGGGAAAGAAACACAACCTACCAGCTGTAGGTTTAAAAAAAAAAAAAAAAAAACTTTGATGTTTACCTTTTAAAAACATACTTGCCTTCCCTCATTTATGCAGTTCAGCCAAACAATGGAACACCACTGGATGAAAGAATGAGGAAACCCTACGTAGCAAATATGGACAGGTCCCCAGGACATAACATTCCTATTTGCTTAAAGAAATGCAAAGGTTTCCTAAGAACCTAATGAAACTAACAAAGGTATTTCCCTGAGGGGAGGAGAGAGGTACTGGACACATGGGGTAAGAGAGGTGCTTCTTACAACACATCCTCTTTATGTACGCTTGTTTTTAAAGCATGGGATTCTATCACCTATTTAAAGGAATAAGTTATAAAAAATACACCTCTTCATACTTTATCAAGGGAAAGTTTCCCCAGAAGGTCCTTCACATGTATTACAAATGGCTTTGCTGTGTGTGCGTAAATGCGAATGGCTTTGGCTGTGTGCGCATGTATGCATAACCGTTCACATGTATTACAAAGGGCTTTGGCTGTGTGTGCACACGTGTGCATGTGTGCATGAATGCAGCATTGGCCCATCTGGTTGTCTTTTACAAAGCATTGCAGTGTGGAGAAACCAACAGAATGAAGAAGCACATTGGTTATGGAGCAAGAAGAACACGGTGTTCTCATTAAAATTCTCCATGCCTCAGTTTCCCTATGTGTAAAATGTGACAACTATACACACAGCACAGAATCATTCTGAGGAGTCATTCAATGAGATGACACACGTGTAAGTTTTTCTAGGCACAAAGCACTCTGCAAGCGCTGGGCTGCAGGACAGGTGACAAGGGCAGGCTGGCGTGGCTTATCCTCCGTGTCAGGCTTATTCCTTACGTCCCCTTCGGCACAGGGGGATTGCTGGTTTGCCAAATGAGCCCCTGCCTTTCCTTGTTCGTTGTTGGTCAGCCAAGAAAACCACTAGTTTTAAGCTCCTTGAAGCCAGATACACCATCCGGCACGTTCATCTTCTATCCTCTTGCCCCAAAGAGGAGCTAAAACTATACGGGCGGAAGGAGTCTCAAATCACGGTCACAGGTGGCTTGTCAGAGCCAAGGTTGGTGACCTTGACTCATCACTGCAGACAGCTCCCCAGCACGTGTCTGAGGTGCAGGCTGCGTGGAGATCACCCTGTCCTCTCTGCCGCGCAGCCTCGTGGGAAGCGCCCAGGGGGAGCTGCCACCTCGCTGTGCACCCCTGCAGCGTGTCATCAGAAAGCCCTCCAAGTCGGTATCCCACTTCGTTTTGCCGTCTCTGTTCCAGGGAGCTCATAAAATTCCATTTCTCAGACATTGCTTCTGAGGTACACGTGAATTTAGTTCAGAAGGAAGAAAGCAAATTCTGAGGTTAAGCGAACTGATGAGAAAGGTTCGGTTCTCCCTTTTCCCAAAGGCTTGAAATTCAGGGCTGACTTCTGTCTCTCTCTAAGATGATTTCTGACAAAGACTCAGGGCCCTTCAAGATGCACCTTCTGAGTCTTGGGTCCTAAATCAAGCTTAAAACGGCAAGAGACCTCAAGATATCATCAGATCCAATTCCTAGCTTTGAAAGATGTAAGATATTGTTTATCCTATGTTGTAGATGAGGAAACTGAGGGGTGACTTGCCCAAACCTCCACCACTAGTTAAGAGAGAACAATTGACCACTCTGATCAAAAGGCAAGATCTTGCATTATTCCCTGACCAAATCTGGCCAGGCCGTCCTCTCATTCCCTGTGGAGGCCCCGAATGGAGCAAAGGTGTTCCAAATTAAGTCAGTGATGTTTTGTTTCGTGTAATGTGCTAATTGCCTCAAGTACAATGCCCATACATGGCTACTTGCAATATGGATGGTGAACATAAGAAATACTTTCAGTCCAACTGGGTCCAACTTCACTTTTTTCCTCCACCCTTAGCTGAACCCAGGGACCTGTCTTCCACTGGGGGGCAGAGCTTCTTAATTCTTCTTTCTTCTCATGTTATCATTAAATACTTACCAGGAACCTATTACCACATCACAATGTTATAATTAAAGGGACTCAATTTCAAGCATCTCTAAACTCAGACTGCCATGTTCTACAGACTGGCTTTTGGTTTGGGTTGTAGACCCCACGAAGCTCAGTCTCTGCAGGGACACACCCTGAAAAGAGGCCACTCGGGAAGGATGTCGCTTTACCTTATTTCCTGAATCTTTTCCACATCGGTGGTGATCTCCGTGAGATTCTCAATCAGAGTCAGGTTGTCCTTCAGCCAGGATATCCTGGGAGGGGGGTAGGCCTGAACGTCCACCACGAAGTGCTTCACCTCATGCAGGTTGACGGCTTCCAAGGGGCTGAAGGTGGGTTTGATCTCAATGAACCCTTTCTCTGTACAGGGAAGAGTTTCCATTAAATAATGATTACCGTGTATGGTCCCGAGCAGCATGGACGGCTGTCATTTTAGAAAATGGGCCGTACCATGGACAGAAATAGTGACTTTCTTCATTTCTTTCACCTCCCTGGTAGCCTGGCGAGCAGCACATTCGTAATCGCCACTGTCTTTCACCGTGGCCTTGGGGACTGTCAACGTGTACACCAACTTGATGGACGGGATTTTGATTTCCTCCAGCATCGTGATTCCTTTGCCTTTCTGCAGCAGAAGGGGAAGAAAACGACTTGTCAAAAGCTGGCTCCTAGCAGAGCGCACTGAGGGCTGTGTTAGTGTAGGGTCATCGTCGTGATGGCGTCACTAAGCTGTAACCACAGGATGGTGGGGACATTGGCAGTGGCAGAGGCACTGTGCGCCTGTCAGGGCAGGGGGCTACATGGCACTCTCCGTGCCTCCTGCTCAGTTTTCCTGTGAACCCCAAACCACTCTATAAAAGTCTAAAAAAACTAGCTCCTTAGAAAATCATGTTTTAAAAGCACATTTAATGTCATATGTAAAGCGTTTGTGCTGCAATGGGTATAACAAAGTTCGGTCTGAACACTAATACCCGTTAATTATTAAACACTGGTCTATGTATAAAAAGGACTGAAAGGATTTATCTCCCTAAAATATGAACAGTGATACTCAGGAAAAGAGTTTTTCCTCTGTTTTTTTCTTTATTTTTTATTTTAATTTAATTTAATTTAATTTTTGAGACAGAGTCTCACTCTGTCACCCTGAGTAGAATTCTGTGGCAGCACAGCTCACAGCAACATCAAACTCCTGGGATCATGTGATCCTCTTGCCTCAGCCTCCCAAATAGTTGGAACTACAGGTGCCCACCACCACATCTGGCTAGTTTTTCTATTTTTAGTATGGATGAGGTCTCATTCTTGCTCAGGCTGGTCTTGAACTCCTAAATGCAGGCAATCCACCCACCTTGGCCTCCCAGAGTGCTGGATTACAGGTGTGAGCCACTGCGCCTGGCCACAGCTTTTCCTCTATATGTCTGTATTTTATAAAGTTTTGGCAATAAACCCGCATTATATTTTAAAAATCCAAAATTTTTTTAAAATGTAATCACTAATCTATGTTGCTCTCTCTCTCTCAAAAAAAGTCTTTTATAAGACAATATTTTGGTTATATATCTGTGAGCCAAATAGCATGTACTTGGGTTCAGAAAAACTTCTTTGTCTCCCATTATGAATGGAAAGAAGTGTTTACATTGTAAGGATTAAAGGCCATCAAGTCAAGTATGAACAGAAAACGCAAACCACTTCAAATTTCAGGGAGGATGTACACAGATGGGGACGGACATCTCTTCAATAAGTGAAGTTTATAAGGCAGTGGGGGAAATGCCCACCTTCAGGTCAGATGCCCCCGGCACAAAGGAAGAAAAGCAGTAAAAGCACGAAGAAGAGAACTGGAGAAAGGGAGGCAGAGAAACGCACAGAGAGAAAGCCATCAAGTGCCAAAAAGAGTGGGGAACAGAAGTACGAGTAAGGAGTGAAGAGGAAAAACACCCATGTATGTAGATTTTGTTCTCCACGAGGCCACTGTATTAAACACTGTTAATCATTCCTGCATGGGGTTCACAGCCCCTTAAACCCAGTTCCCCGACACGCTTACCACGGTGCCCCAGACCCAGAGTGTACCTCTCAGTGGCCTCGGTGGCCCTCCTCCCCCCTCCACTCTCGACGCCTCACCCGTCCCTCCTTCATACACGGACCAACTTCTGGCACAGTGCTCGGGATTGGAGACAGCACCCAAGCTTTGCCGAATGATTACATGGTGCCAGCTCACTGAATGTGAACCCTGCCATGACCAGGCAGGTTGACGTGGTGCTGTCCTGGGAGCCAACCAAGCAGAGAAGGAAGGGGCTGGGCAGCCCACGCCGCCTGAGGCTTCAAGCCCAAGGGCATGGGAGCCCAGACAGCTGAGGATAAATGACTGCTCGGCCGCTAGCAAAGGAGACAATCTAGTCATCTTTTGCTTTTCTTCTTTTTGGTTTTATGGCCACAGAACCTTCCCATTTCTTTCTGACTTCTGAAAAAGAAGACTGAGTGCATGCTCCTTGCATACGCTGAAGGCCTCGGTCCAGCTATTATCATTTCAAACCACCCCATTGATCAAGGAGCCTTAAAGTCCATCTGGTCAAATGTGCGTGCTGTAGAGGGGGAGTTAGGGTCGAGAGAAGCTCAGTGGCAGCTGGGAATCGAGTGCAGGCCCTCTGAGCCCGCCGCGCTCTGCTGTACCCACTCCCCGTCTCAGGCACCTACCACTTCTCCAGGGTAAGTCCACCTCAGGTCAACCACCTCGTTGTTGAAGACAGCACAGGTGACTGCAATGGTTTCTCCTGCCTTGTACACGGTTTTGAGAGCTTCCATTTCTAGATCCAGTTCTGATGTTGCTGAAAAAGAGAACATGTACAAGGGCCTAAAAACCCATAGGAGAAAAAAGAACATACACCAGGGCCTAGAACCCACAGGAGACAGCCAGGAGCTTATAAGGTCAGGTTGGTTTATTTGTTTTTTTAAAAAAACCCTAAAAAAATAAACTGAAAACTAGTTTGATGAAGACAAACTTCTCAGAAATCTTCATTTTGAATTGGTGTACACTTTGGCATGTAGTTATAAAACAAAAACAGCAAGTAATAATAACAGTAAAAATCAATGAAACAGAAGTCTGCGCTCTGGAGCATTGGGTCAGTTATGCCTGTGCTCTCTGCCATCACCTTGACCCAGGTGTCATTCATTCGATCAATCCACCCTATCTAGGCACCTGGCTTCTGCCCCATCATTTTTTATTTCTGTCTTCCACTCTGCTCCTGGGTCATTCTCAGCACTTTCCCAGAGCCTAGCACAGTGCCTGGCACAACAGAAGCCAGTGTCTGACTTTACAATGCAGCTCCTGCTGCTGCGGCCTCTCCACACAGACTAAGCACTCAAGACATGTCTGCAGACCCCAGTGGGTACTATGCCTCCCACTCATACTAACCACTGCACCAAAGGGGGAAGTCAATAGCCACAATCTTTCCTCTGAATTGAAATCACTCTCATAAATTACTAAAATTAATCTAGGCATCCAACCACCCCCACCCCAGGCTTATGTTTGTTTTTAGGGCTGCTATAGTCAGGAATGTGAACAAAGCAGTAAGAGGCTTATGCAAGAAAGAATTCCTTATAGTATTTTGAAACCAATTAATGAAACCCACGAACTCTTACACAGGTAAACAAGCTGCAGCCTTCAGTAATTTTAAGCTTAGTATTATTACATAGCCACAGAGCTCAGCCTGATATTGTACTAGGTAGGGTTCCGAATCCCCAAATTGGAATTCAGAATCTCTAACACCAGGAGGGTGATTTAAAAAAAAAAAACCTACATGCCTCTGACGATTTTGCCAGTTACTCTTATTTAAAGCAGAGAGAGGGTGTGAATACCTTTTAAGGCATAAACGTTAAACGGGATGGTCTGGAACTTCTTTCCATTGACGGTGGCCTCACAGACATAGGGCCCGACAGTGAAGGTCCCATTAAAGCCCTGTCTGCTGTCATAGGAAGCAGGTACCTCCCCATCACTGTTACGCAAGGTGACAGGAGTCTCAGGGTCAGTCGTGCGACAAGGAATGATGGCAAAATCATCATCCTCCACAATGACTAAATAGTCCGTCATTCCGAGAGGTACGAAGGCTACATCTGGGTCTGCGGTTTAAAAAAGAAAGACTGTGTCAAGCATTAGTTTCACCTTTACACATATCCCCAGAAAAATGATCCCATTGGCATTATTCTTTTTTTTTTAATTTCAGATTGATGTGAGGGCACAAATGTTTAGGTCACATTGTTTTTGTTTCTGAGATAAGTTCGAGTTGCAACTGAGCCCTTCACCCAGGGGGCTGTACACCCTCGAGTTGTGCACGTTGGGTGAGAATTTCCGTTGGCATTATTCTTATTAGCTATGATTTATACTTTAAGAAGATTTGTCCCACTGCTATTAGTCATTGTGACAGCTTAGAAAGAGACTGTAAAAAGTACCTTGAACCCCATAAATGCATCAATGTACAAAGTTATGATTTAATAAAAAAGAAAACGGAAAAAAGAAAGAGACTGTAAAGTATGAATCATACCAAACTGCATGGACCAGACAAAAAATACTGACAATAAATATAAACACCAGCCAGGAATCTAATTTAAGCAACAACTAAAACCAAAAATAGAGGCCAATTCTGCTCAAGAAAAAACATTCATAATTTTTAAATTACAGAAGGCTTTTAAAAACTCCTATCATCGACTCGGCGCCTGTGGCTCAATGGGCTAAGGCGCCAGCCACATACACCTGGGCTGGCGGGTTCGAATCCAGCCTGGACCTGCCAAACAACAATGACGGCTGCAACCAAAAAAAAAATGGCCGGGCATTGTGGCAGGCACCTGTAGTCCCAGTTACTTGGGAGGCGGAGGCAGGAGACTCGCTTGAGCCCAGGAATTGGAGGTTGCTGTGAGCAATGAGGCCACGACACTCTATCCAAGGTGACAGCTAGAGGCTCTGTCTCAAAAAAAAAAAAAAAAAACAAAAAAAACCTCCTATCATCTATTGTCAGCAATATAGAGAAGAAACACAGAAATATATTTATGAAAAAGTAGGCTTTTGGCCGGGCACGATGGCTCACACCTATAATCCTAGCACTCTGGGAGGCCAAGGAGGGTGGATCATCTGAGCAAGAGCGAGACCCCATCTCTAAAAAAAACTAGCCAGGTGTCATGGTAGATGCCTCTAGTCCCAGCTACTTGGGAGGCTGAGGATCACTTGAGCCCAGGAGTTTGAGGTTGCTGTGAACAATGACACCAGGGCAAATGAGTGAGACTGTCTCAAAAAAAAAAAGCAATAATCCCTTGAGTAATACATAAAATTTATAATTCCATAGCCTGAGAATTTCCTTTCCAAAAGAAAATCAGCTACTTAAGCTACCATGGTATTAAGTAGTAAGCGTCTCAAGCATCAACTGCAGAAAAGGTCCCTAACTCTCCATTATTGCCATAAAAAGACCTCTGTTGGACGGCAATGTAGGGGCTACCTGGGTGGTGTTTGTGCTGGCAGGGGGGAGGAAAAAGAAGAATATTTGTACAGTCTTAGGTGGATCAAAACGTCAGGACTCATGTACCTTTAACAAACCCACATGCCTGCCATTCTCTTCACAGGAGGGGGAAAATCCCTTCCCGCTGAGAGATTCTGCTGAAGGAGCCTAAGTGTGAATGAGGTCATGGTGACATTCTAAATACCCACTCTTTTTGAAACAAAATTCTTTTATTGTTAAGAAGGAAGGTTGATATGGATAAGAGAGTCATGAAAGAAGTGAAGAAGGTCTAAATCGCTGCACACCCGTGGTTAGGGAGGACAGGAAGGGAAGGCCCTTAAAAAACTGAAAAATAAAAGGCAGAAAGGTGGAATAATACATTCAACTCAACCTCAGCCAAACAACAAGGATGGCAAAAATTATAATTGGTTTGTGTTTTGTTCCTAAACCATGTGTTCTGGCTGTAGTTCTCTTTAATTTACCCAGCTACATACTCAAATGGCCATCACTCAAATTTGTGTTCAGGGTTCCAAATTCTTGAACTCTCACTAGCAAAGATTTCAGCAAACAAAGCTGCAAGTTAATTTCAGGTTAAAATATACAGATTGATATCCTAACACAATGATCAGGGATGTCTTCCCAGCCATTGTCTACCTGGCATCTGTGTTACAGTGTTTCAATAATGCCAGGTCAGCTGGGCATGTGGCTCAAGCCTGTACTCCTAGCACCCTGAGAGGCCGAGACAGGTGGATCGCCTGAGTTCAGGATTTTGAGACCAGCCCAAGTAAGAGCAAGACCCCATCTCCACTAAAAATAGAAAAACTAGCCAGCTGTTATAGTGGGCACCTACAGTTCCAGCTACTCAAGAGGCTGAGGCAGGAAGATACTTGAGCATAAGAGTTTGAGGTTGCTGTGAGTTATGATGCCACAGCCCTCTACCGGGGTGACTGAGTGAGATTCTGTCTCAAAAATAAATAAATAGGGCGGCACCTGTGGCTCAAAGGAGTAGGGTACTGGCCTCATATGCCGGAGGTGGCTGGTTCAAACCCAGCCCTGGCCAAAAACTGCAAAAAATAATAATAATAATAATAATAGGCTCGGTGCCTGTGGCTCAACGGGCTGAGGCGCCAGCCACATACACCTGAGCTGGCGGGTTCGAATCCAGCCCAAGCCCGCCAAACAACAATGACGGCTGCAACCAAAAAATGGCCGGGCATTGTGGTGGGCGCCTGTGTTCCCAGCTAATTGGGTGGCAGCGGCAAGACCCTCGCTTGAGCCCCGGAATTGGAGGTTGCTGTGAGCTGTGATGCCACATTTCACTTTCCCGGGTGACAGCTTGTGGCTCTGTCTCAAAAAAAAAAAAAAAAAAAAAAAGGCTTGCCAGTTCCCACAACATTCCTACTGCCAATGACCTTTCTCAAAGAGTAATACATAACATTTCTCTTTTTTATAAAACCTACGACCTTCTCTTTGCTCTCTGTACATCCCAAAGTACATCCCCAAATGCAGTCTGCATGTATGCCCCAAATTTCAATTCTTTCTTCCAAAATAAAATGTAAACTTTAGAGAGCCAC
>CAUYON010044816.1:0-13779 GCA_963573935.1 Arctocebus calabarensis
CCAATTCCTGGGCTCAAGCGAGTCTCCTGCCTCTGCCTCCCAAGTAGCTGGGATTACAGGCGCCCACCACAACGCCCAGTCATTTTTTGGTTGCAGCCGTCATTGTTGTTTGGCAGGTCCGGGCTGGATTCGAACCCGCCAGCTCAGGTGTACGTGGCTGGCGCCCTAGCCCGTTGAGCCACAGGCGCCGAGCCCAAATAATTGTTTTTGAGACAGAGTCTCACTCTGTTGCCCCAGGCTAGAGTACATGGCCTCAGCCTTGCTTACAATAACCTCAGACTCCTGGGTTCAAGCAATCCTCCTGCCTCAGCCTCCCAAGAAGGTAGATTACAGGTGCCTACCACAATGCCCAGCTGATTTTTCTATTTTTAGTGTGTGTGTGTGCCATCTTGGTGTTGCGCAGGCTGGTCTCAAATTCTTGAGCTTAAGGATTCTCCTACCTCAGCCTCCAAGAGTGCTAGGATTATGGGTGGGAGCCACTGTGCCCGGCCCAAACTAAAAATTGTATTTTCAAGTTCAGAGATAAAGAGTTTTTATTGAATAATATAAATGAATGTTCCTTCCATTTTCATTTAAATTAGTGACTTTCTTTTAAATTACAAAACTATTAATCAAAAATCCCTAGTAACATGTGACATTTCAATCAACAATTTGATAATTTTTAAATTTTAAACATATATTTATTCTCAGATTCAAATTTTTCACATTTTACCATAGATAAAATCGGAATGCCACTTAGATAAAATCTTACTGTTGCCATGATACAGTGGTTACTGTACATGTATGTTCAAAATTGAACTACCTGGTCAAACTATTGCCATTTCAGTTAATTTATATGTACTGCTGATAGTACAATGTTGAGTTTAAATTGTTTAAGTATTCATAAAAAATTACATACATTGTAGTTGCATAATAAAACAGAAACAGTATGCACAGAAAGGTACCAAAATAGCTCAGCAGAGTAGAGAGGGAAAGGTAGGATGAGAAAAACAGGTGATGGGAGCATAGCATTAGAGAAGAGTGGGGAGGGGGAGAGAACAGGGGTGGCACCTGTGGCTCAGTGAGTAGGGCACTGGTGGCCCCATATACCAAAGGTGGCAGGTTCTAATCCGACCCTGGCCAAACTGCAGCAAAAAAATAGCCAGGCGTTGTGGTGGGCACCTGTAGTCCCAGTTTCTCAGGAGGCTGAGGCAAGAGAATCGCCCAAGTCCAGGAGCTCGAGCTTGCTGTGAGCTGTAATATTACAGGACTCTACAGTGACAAAGTGAGACTGTCTCTTATAAAAAAAAAAAAAGAACAGAGAAAAACTTCCCAGAGGATTATACAGATATGTCTTCATTATATTAAGGAAATAGATATAAATTCCAGAAATCTTCATTTTTCTTTTTTTTTTTTTTTTTTTTTTTGAGACAGAACCTCAAGCTGTCGCCCTAAGTAGAGTGCCATGGCATCACAGCTCACAGCAACCTCCAATTCCTGGGCTCAAGTGAGTCTCTTGCCTCCGCCTCCCAAGTAGCTGGGACTACAGGCGCCCGCCACATCGCCCGGCCATTTTTTGGTTGCAGCCGTCATTGTTGTTTGGCGGGTCCTGGGGCTGGATTCGAACCCGCCAGCTCAGGTGTACGTGGCTGGCGCCTTAGCCCGTTGAGCCACAGGGGCCAAGCCAACAACAACAAAACTTAATTTTTAAAACCTCCTGCAAACAAGCAAAAAACCTAGCGATATCTCTGCTTTTTAACTGGAACCTTGTGAAAATTTATTTCCTCACTGCAGTCCCTTCTGGGCTATTTGTTCTCCCAGAACTTACTTTCTTTAAGAATTATTCATCTTCTAGGAAAACCTAAAACGCAGTCCTTGAGTTGTCAAAGTGAATACGAAGTTATTCTTAGGTCCAAGGCAGGCTTCACGCCGTTACTCAGCTCGCCACACTGGCCTTAATGATCTGTTGTCGCCACTTGAAATTATTAATTTTTCAACCAAAGCCCTCGCATTTGCATTTTGCACTGGGCCTTACAAATTATGTGGCTGGTCTGGCTTAGGGCTCCAGGCCATCTTTGGAGCTGTGACGTTTAGAATGAGCCACCCTGATTATCCCGTCCCAGTAGGGTGTGTAAATTGCTGGATTCAGAGTGACACCGGCCTCATGAGTCCCCTGGAAGGATCAGTGGAGAGGATGCACCCCACTTGGGTTCTGCTCTTCCCCGCCACCGAGAGCTGCAACACAGGGCTGCGGCTCCAACGTTACACCTTCTCATTTCTTATGTGAAAATGTTGCCAATGTAGACGTCAAATCTAAGTAGAATATGTCCATACCCCAAAGAGCTTTGTAGTCTTCAACCTCTGTGGTTTTTCCTCAAAATATTTGTTGGTGGGCGGTGCCTGTGTCTCAACGAGCAAGGTGCCAGCACCATATACCGGAGGTGACAGGTTCAAACCCAACCCCAGCCAACAACTGCCAAAAAAAAAATATTTGTTGGCAACAATGGTAAGGGTTTAGGGGGGAATCTGTCATCCAAGGCTTGTACTTTTACATGTGAGCTGGACTCAGAGTGTGCCCCACACAAAAGAGGTTAGACTGAGCTTCAAAAACAAGGGCAGGGGCTGCAAGTCCGATCAAAGGCACCTATAGTTGTTTTGAAGATCCACAGAAGACGGGCTGGCTGCTGTCTCACTGGACATTCAGCATCCTTCATCTACTCACCACGGTAGTCTGCCTGTATTTGGAATGGTTTAGTTCTATTGTTACAGGAGAACCTAGAAAACGGTGAAACTGCTTCATATTTTCAGTCATGATGGGATAACCAACCAAACAAACAAACAAATGCCGGCATGCGTTTGGAAGGTTATAGCTTTGAGTAACCCTTGGGTGCCAGTAGATGATTTAACAAAACGAGAACTGAGCCTGGCACGCTGTCTCATCACATCATGCACTTCGCAAACTCTGAACGCTTGGGAAAGTCTCCGAGGATCGGAGGATTCGAAAATGGGATGAAAGTGATGCTAAAATTAAGAACCATGTGGACACATAATTTGGGTCTTCAATTCCTGAGATCTGAAATGTGCCATCCTGTTGAATGATACATTTAAATAGTCTCTTCATGGGTCCTCCCCCACTTCTACCCAAATCCAAGAGTTTTGTTTCATGTTAGATATTTCCTGGATTTTAGGTCATTTTTATTATTTCAGGGTAACAAAAAAAGATAGCTTTAGGATCTTAAAACGAAAAAGACAATGCTTTCAGGGGCCAGGGAGACACGCTCAGTGTACGACCTGCTCCCCATTCGGAAGCAGGTCACACAAATACCTGATGCCTCCCCCACACCCCTTTCTACCCACAACATACCATGACCACCTTCCAGGGGACTTGTAAAAATGATCCTGGCCCCAGTGGTTGGCAATGTATTGCTAATAGTGTCCTGGAGATACGACCCCTGCCCACCCCTACCCACACAGCAGGTCCTCAGTGGTCGCTATAAAATTTAACTCTTTACAACCAGCTGTTCAGGTCAATCAGTTTGCAAAGATTACAACAGTACCAGGGATTCTAACTACCGGTGGTGAGAAGATTAAGAAAACCAGCTAAGGAAATTAGCTAGAGGATAGTTGAGTTTTCCTTTATATTCAGAGAGGAAGCATTAGAGAGATGGGAGCATTCTCTTCATTAGCTCTCTTATTACTGGGCAATGTTGCCTGTCTCATGGCTGGAAACAAGTTCATGGACAGACTTAACTGCACTTGTGCCAGATACAGATTTCCCCAGCTGCTTGAGAGAAGAATCTTGCTTTCCTCCCGTTTTCTAGGGTTATGTTTTGCAGGTTGCAATAAAAGTGAGTGGTTACCAGATTCATTTCTTTGCCTCCAGATCTGTTGCTACCTTTCATTTTATGCAAGCCAGTCGCTGATGAGTTACCACACCACCAATATTTGTGGTGACCCATGACACAGAGACTGTGATGACTTGATTGCAATAAACAACTTCTTTAGCTTCTTCCCAGTGTTGTATTGAGGCTCGGAGTTGTTAGACAACAATGAATACTTTCCTATTTTCCTCTCTGTGTATAGAGAGAAATAATCATTTTAAGGCAACCCCATGATCTTGAGTTTCCAGAACAAAATCACCTCGCCTGCAAAAAGCCAAACGACTGAATACAACACAAACCTGACTTTCCTGGAGCAATCATGACTCTTTACACATTTATTATTCTGCTTGACATTCACAATAAATCGTAATAGTTACCAAATTATTGTTCGGTTCCAAATGATGTATGCACATCTAGAATCTTAGTTAGCCGCTCGCCAGTCTGCTTCAGGAATGCCATCACATCCTCCAGGGTAATTCTATATCAATGACTTTTCCAAATAAATCTAGTTGCTGGTTTATATTAATGAACTGTCACAGTCCCTATTGTTTTCCCATGGCCTTGCAGCTGTATTCCTTCACAGGTGCTTGGCAAATTAAAATGATGCTGGTTTGGGGTTTCAGCTTGATACAAAATCAGTCCTTCAGCAGATTGTTAGGAAGTTATTCATGCACGAAACACATCTTTACTCCAGACATCCGGCTTCTCTGCTGATCCAATACTCCTGCCTGTATTGACACTTGGCATTTCTGTACTCCTCACCACGGTACAAAGAGAGATTGTCTTCCTTATCTAGAACATTCCCTTGAAAGAATCACAAGCATTAGAAGCATTTTTTTTTAAAAGAAACATGTTCTTTTCAGTCAGTCCTCACACTGCCTCCACAGATCACAAATGTTAATTACTGATACTTACAGATTGTATGTCTTCTTGCATTGTTTTTGTTACATCCATTACCCCAGGGATCAACAGACAAGAAGAAAATTTTTATATGCTAACTATCCAAAACCACATTAAATGTTCTCACTTAGATCTATCGTGACCTTTTTTAAAAAACACTTTGCGATGACCAACTTCTACCAGGGCAAATGAGAATACTGAGAATATTTAACATGTAAGAATGTGATCAATCAAATGACCCCTGCATCTGTTTAGATGACATTTCCTCCCGGCATCAAAGCTCCCTCATCCTCAATTTCCTTTCATCATCCTGAACTCCTTCCCTGCCCACCTGTTGGTGTTATCAGAGCCCCTTAGCTGCACACTCGTGAGTCCTGGACTCCTCTGCCAGGGCGCACAGCACTATCAATTCTCTCGGGATCTCCAGCTCTGCGTTTCCACACACTCATGCACCTTCCAGGTGGGTTCCAAGTTTGCTTTACTTTTGTTTTTGTTTTCAATATTTACGTTTATCCTGAATGTAAGCTTGCTGAAAAATTGCTGTACACTAATAATTGTCTATGCATTTTGATCTATGGATTCTGTTTCCACATTTGCAATCTATTATGATAAGAACGTAGATGTCAGTCCTTTGGGGATAAGGCAAAGCCCTCTCCCCTGGCATCCTCCCTCATAAATGCAAGTTGCAGAAACTACTCTCTGTCCATTCAATAACCTTTATCCATTCATCTTCCAGCTTAAACAGATAAAAAACTACACTTCCCAACCTCCCTTGGAAATTGGTGCTCAAGGACTTGTAAAAGAAATGAGGACATGCAAAGCGAACCCTCACTTTTGATTGGAGGAGCACAGGCTAAAAATGAAGGTCCATATACTGGATGTCTAAATATTTTAAAATTATAAATTGTGTTTTACCAAACTATTGAATAAAATAGCTTCTAGTATGGAAATTCACAATTCAAAGTTATGGAAGCAACCCAACTGCCTTTCAATACAAGAATGGATTAATAAACTGTGGAATATATATATCATGGAATACTATTCATCCCTTTAAAAATGATGGAAATTTTGCATCCTTCATAACTGAATGGATTTGGAGAACATTCTTCTGAGTAAAGTGTCACAAGATTGGGAAAACAAGGATCCTATGTACTCAATACCAATTTGAAACTGGGAGATTAACAAGCACAGACCCACATGAGAGAACATCTCAAACTCAAGAAGCGAGTAGAGGAAAAGTGGTTTAGAAGCTTCCCAGCCAATGGGTATAATGCACGGATGTATGGCACACTCCCCGGGGGAAGGACACCCCACCTGACAGGTACAATGCTTGGATGTATGGCACACTCCCCAGATGAAGGACATTCCCACCTGATGGATACAATGCTCGGATGTATGGCACACTACCTGGGGGAAGGACACCCCACCTGACGGGTACAATGCTCGGATGTATGGCACACTCCCCGGGGAAGGACACCCCACCTGACGGGTACAATGCTCGGATGTATGGCACACTCCCCGAGGGAAGGACACCCCACCTGACGGGTACAATGCTCAGATGTATGGCACACTCCCCGAGGGAAGGACACCCCACCTGGTGGGTACAATGCTCGGATATATGGCACACTCCCCAGATGAAGGACACCCCATCTGACGGGTACAATGCTCGGATGTATGGCACACTCCCCGAGGGAAGGACACCCCACCTGAGGGGTACAATGCTCGGATGGATGGCACACTCCCCGGGGGAAGGACACCCCACCTGATGGGTACAATGCTCGGATGTATGGCACACTCCCTGGGGGAAGGACACCCCACCTGATGGGTACAATGCTCGGATGTATGGCACACTCCCCAGATGAAGGACACCCCATCTGATGGGTACAATGCTCGGATGTATGGCACACTCCCCAGATGAAGGACATTCCCACCTGATGGGTACAATGCTCGGATGTATGGCACACTCCCCAGATGAAGGACACCCCACCTGACGGGTACAATGCTCGGATGTATGGCACACTCCCCAGGGGAAGGACACCCCACCTGATGGGTACAATGCTCGGATGTATGGCACACTCCCCGGGGGAAGGACATTCCCACCTGATGGGTACAATGCTCGGATGTATGGCACACTCCCCGAGGGAAGGACACCCCACCTGGTGGGTACAATGCTTGGATGTATGGCACACTCCCCAGATGAAGGACACCCCACCTGGTGGGTACAATGCTTGGATGTATGGCACACTCCGCAGATGAAGAACACCCCACCTGATGGGTACAATGCTCAGATGTATGGCACACTCCCCAGATGAAGGACCCCACCTGACGGGTACAATGCTCGGATGTATGGCACACTCCCCAGATGAAGGACACCCCACCTGATGGGTACAATACTCGGATGTATGGCACACTCCCTGGGGGAAGGACACCCCACCTGATGGGTACAAAGCTCGGATGTATGGCACACTCCCCAGATGAAGGACATTCCCACCTGATGGGTGGTACAATGTTCGGATGTATGGCACACACCTGATGGGTACAATGCTTGGATGTATGGCACACTCCCTGGGGGAAGGACACAACTGTAATGCTGAATTTACCTGTCATGTGTAAATTATATAACCTAATAGTTTGTACCTTCATATTAATCTGAAACAAAAAAGAATTTTAAAAAAAGTAAATAAAATAGCTACTATACTCATACTTTGACCAATATACCTTCATAAAATCTGGAAACCCTGGAATATTTGCCTTTTTAAAGGTCTAAGCCATGGGCTCTTCAGTCCAGTGGCCTATGTCCTTTTTATTCCTACCCTCAACTCCAACCCATATGGCAAGAGCACTCAAGATCATGTAGACAAACATTCCAATTCAAATCCAAGCTCCATTTGCACCCCTGCCCACCCACCTACCAAGTACACCCTCCCCTTGTTCAACTCGTAGGCCTGTACTTATGTACATCACTGGTACATTCTGCTCTTACAAGGATAGACCCGCAAAGAGGCCTGTATAGATCTCCAAGTAGGCACAGGATGGACCACTGGGGCTAAATTCCAGAGTATCTGCAGCATCATCTGGAAGAAGTGGGTCCTCCATGAGCATTTCACTTTGATCCAGCGGCCTCAATGCAGAGGGCACAGCTAGAGGAAGACCTGGTCACACCTAAGTCTGAGCCACGGCTGGTACTTGGGACTTCCCAGAAAGTTCTTTAAAAGGTGTTGACTCAGCTGGGGAGCTCCACGGGCCCTTTTTCTTCCTTCCTTTTTTATACCTGAGAATAAAGATTTTTCATTAAGACTACGGATAAAGAACCAGAATAAGGCAAGACTTCTATTGAATATACCAGGGCTTATCTTTCAAATTCTTCTTCCATGAGAGAAAAATAAGCCGTCTCTTGTTTCAAATGTTCTTTTTTAGTCACAGTTATAGTCAAATATAATATCGCACTGTTACAGATACGTACAAGTTTAAAGGCAGATATTGACCACCTTTATTATCATTAATCTCGCTTTGAGGAGCTCAGCAAATGTCCCTTGAATACAATTAACAAGAAAGATAGACGTGAAGGAAGAGGGCTTCATCAGCAGAGGAAATGAAATGAATAGAGGTCTGGATGAAGACAAGGCCTGTTTGGAAAATGGGGACTAGAATAACCAGATTCCTGGGGAAGAGATTACTGAGATCTAAACTAAGCTGGATAAATTGGGATCCAAATGGAAAGCTAAAGGGGGCCCAGGTTAACCTACCATTCCCTCTCACCTGCACCATGTCTGCTAGTAAGCACTCAACTAATTGGCACCTTTTTTATGTCTTTCTTCCCCAAGAAAATCTAATTGTCCACAAGAACACGCATATACACATGCACACACATTCTCATCCACATTTACTGGTGCTACGTGGCACATTGTACAATTTTAGCACTGCGCGTTATATAGCAATGGTTTACTTGCTGGTTTTCTTGCCCCTCTGTAAAGTCATTGTGGACCAAGATTGTCTTATTATCCTGATATCCTTAATGCCTAATCTGGATCTGGGCACATAGTGGGTATTTACTAAGAATTAGGATAATTTATTATTTAGGCAGACCATGGGAAACAAATTATTGGGAGGAAACAATAATAATCTCATACAGATATTTTTTTAGATTAACCTGCTACTGCTGAGCTGGGTGTCTTGGAAGAAAGGAAAAATAATGAGACTATTCCAGTAGTCCAGGTTTAAAGAAATTCCTGTTACTGTGATGAGAACACCAGAAATAGAAAGTGAAGGGTGGAGGCAATGGCTATTGCAAACAAAATCAAGAAGGCAGCAATCATATTAAATTTGAACTTCAGGAATGGAAGAATTTACAGATGACAGGGAGATTTTGAGATTAGGTTATTATAAGATTGATGGTACTACAGTGAAATATATGAAAATCAAACCGAGGAACTTGTTTCAATGAGAAGCAAATAAGAACCAGTTTAATCTTGTTGAGATTGAGTAGTCAGTGAGACATTAAAGTAATAATATCTAATAGGAAATTGGAAATGTAATAAAAGTTTAGAGTTCATTCTGCTTTTTAATATTGGTGAATGTTTGTTCAATTCCTTTGCTGTACTTTTTTCTTTATTTAATACTGAAAACTTAAAATGCTATTTTCTATATTTTACAGACGAGGAAACTGAAGCACATTGAGATTTGGTCAATTGCCCAAGACATATAGCCAATAAGCTTCAGAGCCAGGATTCAAACCCCAACAACTCAGCTTAAGCACGGTCCAAACCAATCGACTTCAAAGGTGCAGGGCTTTCTTGGTCCACCTAACTCGAGCCCCAGAATCTCTGCTTGCATCAGCACCAGTGGAGTCCACTCATTCTGTACCTTCATATTTAGAGGAGTACATTTCCCACAAGTGAGTTTCAGTCCTAGACACTAGTTCTACATGGTATCAATACATCCTGCTCAAAAGGGAGGGAATGGGGCAGGACAGAGGATGTTTAGGGCAGTGAAACTATCCTGTATGATACAAATAACGGTGACTTTGGATCATTATACATCCATCCAACCCCACAGAGTGGACACTGAGACTGAAACCTAATGTACACCGTGGACTTCAGGAGATGACGATGTCTCAATGCAGGTCACTGATTGTAACAAATTCCCCACTCAGGTGGGAGATATTTGGAGACTGTGCCTGTGTAGAGGCCTGGTGTATACGGGAAATCTCTTTACCTTTGTGTCAATTTCACTGTGAATCTAAAACTTTTCTAAAAAATGAAAGTGTTTTTGTAATGGGAGGCAGTCTCAGTTAGGCAGAATTCTAACTGAGACTAATCCTTCTCAGTGCCTGTCATATGCTAATAAAGCAGAAGTTAGAGATTTCCCAGACTTCTGGGCCAAACAATGCTTTATTTTTCTCCAGTTTCGCAAAGAGCTGGCGCTCCATGGAACTCAGTTTTAGAAAAGGTTGCTCCCTCAGTACTTTTATGAAAACAAATGAACTTTTTTTGCAAAGTCTGAAACCATCCTATGGAGTAAAAACAAAATACTTCTTACTTAACTATAATGATTCTTAGTCTTTACTAGATCACCTGGAAATATTTGCTAAAATATTAAAGGCCAGGTTTCAGTGCTTGTAGCTCAGTGGTTAGGGCTCTGACCCCATCCACTGGGGTGGATTGGTGGGTTTGAACCTGGCCCAGGCCTGCTAAACAATAATGACAACTACAACAACAAAATAATAGCTGGGTGTTGTGGCAGGTGCCTGTAGTCCCAGCTACTTGGAAGGCTAAGGCAAGAGAATTGCTTAAGCCGAAAAGATTGAGGTTGCTGTGAGCTGTGACACCACAGCACTCAACTGAGGGTGACAAAGTGAGACTGTCTCAAAAAAAAAAAAAAAAAATTAAAGACCAGGTCACACTTTCAGTTATTCTGATTTCTTTGCTCTGAGCTAGGTAGGGCCCAGGCATCCTAAAGAGTCCTGTGTGTTCCAAAGTATAGCCAACTTTGAGGTTTTTCTTACCCTAGAATAATCTTAAGGATAATTATATATATAAAACTACCAGAGACCCATTGAGGGTTGAATATTAAGTTCTAATATCTTATCATTTAGGAATTATTAGCAACTGTGTAGGTGACTGCGAAAGCTTTGAGACAGACTGTTATGGTCCATTATTTCATTTCCAAGAAACACAGTGGACAATATCCTTTCTGATTCGCCTCGCAGCTTTCAGCTTGCTCGGTTTATCATGGTTGCGGGGAGGGCTTCATTTGTTTCCATCCACATAGATTTTTCATTTCTTGGTTTTTGTGTATCTCAAAATTTTCACAAGGACCCACATACTACAGCAGAGGTTCTCAACCTGTGGGTCGCGACCCTTTTGGGGGTCGAATGAGCCTTTACAGGAGTCGCCTAAATGCATCCTGCATATCAGATATTTACATTACAAATCATAGTAGTAAAATTACATTTATGAAGTAGCAATGAAAATAATTTTATGTCGGGGGTCACCAGAACATGAGGAACTGTATTAAAGGGTCATGGCATGAGGAAGTTTGAGAATCACTGGACTAGAGAATCCTCACTGTTCTGATCGAGAGCCACATTTTCATTCTTCTGCACCTCTGTGTGCTCCATTTGCTTTGTTGTCACGCATCTGGTCCTTGCTGGGACCTATCAGACTCCTTATTACACTGCATTTTCTGCTTATCCCATGGCCCAAACGTTGACACAAGTAGAGTCTTTATCAATGGCATTGAAAGAGTTTAAAAGAGTTGGCTTCTTGCAATGCAGACTGAGCTAAATGTCTGACGTCAGAAATTTATACTTCTACAGAATACTACAGCTCTGTTCCCTCTCTCGGCCCCATTCTCACTTTCTCTCTCTCTCTCTTCCTGCCATTGGAGTCCTTGTCTGGCTTACCAGTTGCCTCCGTGTTCGGCCTGTTATAGAAGAGATAAGATGGGCATCATATACTTCGGCTTCATTTTTGGCAAGAAAAGTAGCTTCAGACTCAATGTGAAGTGGA
Source organism: Arctocebus calabarensis (assembly GCA_963573935.1). NCBI lineage: Eukaryota > Metazoa > Chordata > Mammalia > Primates > Lorisidae > Arctocebus > Arctocebus calabarensis. The sequence continues at coordinate 11,771 of CAUYON010044816.1, forward strand.
AATAGATTCCTCATTTCAGGAAAAAAATATCAACACTAGGATATGTCCTGTATGTGTCTATTGAACATTCTTTTTAACTTTAGTGGCTCAGCTGTTTCCACGCAGGTGATTCCACTGGCTGGATGGCCATTTCCACCCTTCCCCAGCCTCATCTCAGAGGGTCAGCACCACAGAAAGTACAAGTTTCTGGCCCCAAAGCAGGTGAACATCTTCAAGAAGAGATGCTGAACCACGCAGAGCTCAGCCATAACTTTAGCCTGAGGAACATCAGAGGTGTCAAATGAGGCCTACAGAAGCCTGCCAGACAGCAGAGGTCACGGAGGGCTAGTGGGGGCGGGGAAGAAAAAGTGGAAGTGGGGAAGGATGCGAAACAGAAGGAAAGGAGCAAAGACAGGCAGGAGGGTGGGAAGGAGGAGAGGGAGCCAGGACGGAATTACAGGACATCATCCACCACGGCCAGACATGCCGTTTAGCCTCATCCTTTGACTAACCCTTCCTTAGACACCAACATTGATTATGTTGATACAATATGTTATTGTATCAACATAATCAATCCCTGTTTTTCTCCAAAAGATTGTGCTTAATGTTAAATAGCAGTTTGTTTTTTTTTTTAAGAGACAGGGTCTCACTTTAACACCCTCAGTAGAGTGCTGTGGTGTCACAGCAACCTCCAACTCCTGGGCTTAGGAGATTCTCTTGCCTCAGCCTCCCGAGTAGCCAGGACTACAGGTGCCCGCCACAATGCCTAGCTATTTTGTTGTTGCAGTTTGGCCGTGGTCGGGTTTGAACCCGCCACCCTCGGTATATGGGGGGCCGGGCCCTCCCTACTAAGTCACAGGCACCACCCCTAAATAGCAGTTTTATGACATGTACGTAAGTGGAAGCAGTTAGCAGTGGATCAGAATTTGGAGAAGGGTCACCTAGTCACCCAATTATTTGGGGAAAAGCAATGCTCAAATTTTAATTCTAATAACACCGTATTTCCTGAACTTATTAGAAAGACTTTGAGGTTAACAGAACAAGTATGGCCCCACCTCTTTTAATTGGTCAAATGAAAAACTATCTGCCATCCACAATTTTATGATTCGAATTAAATCTTTCCCAGGGAGTTAATTGCTAGGGATCTTTCATCAAGCTTCTTGTTAACATTCCTTATAATATTTCCACCTGTTCTGTCGTTAGTCTGGCTCACCCATCACCCCTGTCGGGTTATTGTCACATCAAGGGCCACCAACTCATTCTGTATCACGGCTAGCTCTCTGACGCAGCTGGAGATTTATTACCTACCTCTGAGGCTATCCTCTTGGCCAGGCTGATCCAGGCCTTTGACTCATTCACTGTACATCTTGATAGGGTAATTGTGTTTACAATTTCCCTTCCGCGAAGAGTCTAACTCCAAATAATGGAGGAAGAGCCTGTTTTACAGACACCTGGAACAGGCTGACCTACTATGGATCCTCCTGTTAATGGGGACTCCACGCTGATATGGAACAAATTTCCAACACAGATGGAGCGTGTATGAACATGTGTGTATGAACGCACATGTGCACACAGTTTCTTCTCTCACTTTGCCCAGTTATTGAAATAAATTATGTATTTTTCTTATTTCTTCCACATTACCTGAATTTTCTCCTGATCTAATACGTATTTCCTTTTATCATTTTGTGATCTACTACGTGGCTTCTGTCACCAAGAATGTTCCTTCTAAAATGTCGGTGACCCATTTAGAATAAATTCCTTTAAAATGTGTCCACATAATTAATGCAATCTTCCTGAGCATAAAGCTTGGCTTCTTCCAAAAATGCTGCGAATTCTCCATACTCCTCCTTAAGAAGAGATGGCTTGTTCTTCTAACAAGATGATCACATGGGGCGGCTCCTGTGGCTCAGCGAGTAGGGCGCCGGCCCCATATACCGAAGGTGGCGGGTTCAAGCCCGGCCTCGGCCGAACTGCAAAACAAAAAAATAGCCGGGCGCTGTGGCGGGCGCCTGTAGTCCCAGCTACTGGGG
>CAUYON010044819.1:0-11234 GCA_963573935.1 Arctocebus calabarensis
CCACTGGTTGGTCAGTACCAACCCCTTCCTGCTTAGCGAACACCCACCCGTTCCTGGCATCCCCGAGGTATCCAATCAGCAAGTGAAGAGACACCTGGACTCATCCTTGTTCCACCCTTCCCTTATTCCACTCCCCTTATCCCATTCTCCCCTCCCAACTTCCTTTCAGTACACTATAAAAATACCTCAGCCCCCACCCCTCGGGGCCATTCAGATAGACCCACCATTTAGGCGGGGCTGAATGGTCCGGGCTTAAGCTTGTAATAAATTCCACCCTTTGTTTTTGCATAGGTGTGCCTGGTGTGAGTTTCTTCGGGGGGGGACCCCCAAATCCGGGCACACCAGGGGGGTATAGGGGGGTGTGTGCAGGGTGTGAGGGGTGTGGGGATGGGAAGGGAACTATGAAATGCCATCCAGGCTTCAGGGCTCTCTATAGATTTAATCGACACTTTTGTTTAATGTATTGCTTCTTAACTTTTTCCGTATTCAGTACTGCTTCCTTCCATTAAATAGGTGTGGATTCTAAATTTATAGTTAATCACAATAAACTTCTAATATACTGATCTAAGTATGAGTGGCTACTTCCTAGTGAATTCAAGCTGGTGTTGTCTAATTTTATAAATTAAGCCATGATATTATTTTAGATGATGAATCCACAAGGTAGGTAGAAGATCTTTGTGAAATTATCTCCTTGAGATGAGTGCTTTCAGAGAAGATAAATCCTGATGAGCTTTAGATTATTTTGGTAAGGACAGGTGTTTTGCCATTAGTTTAAGAAAAGGCATAAACTCGATGGGAGGGTAGTGAGCTGACTCTAATATGAGGAATAGACTTCAGTCAAATTACAATGGAGGGGGAGCCTTGGTTCCTCATCAATATTTTTAAAGGAATGAAATCAAGTTTAAGGTTAACCACATACCTCTTAAATGCTATGACAATATGAGGACACAGAATGAATAATTTATTTGTTAAAAAGTTATTTAATATCTGTCATTGAGTGGCGCCTGTGGCTCAGTGAGTAGGGCACCAGCCCTATATACTGAGGGTGGTGGGTTCAAACCTGGCCCCGGCCAAACTGCAACAAAAATAGCCGGGCATTGTGGCAGGTGCCAGTAATCTCAGCTACTCGGGAGGCTAAAATAAGAGTCTCACCTAAGCTCAAGAGCTGGAGGTTGCTGGGGGCTGTGACATCACAGTACTCTACTGGACAGAGTGAAATTCTGTCTCTAAAAACAAATATATATATATATATATATATATATATGTCTGTCATGTTCCAGCATGTCTGCCAGCTGCTGAGACTTAAAAAATAAAAACACATGGTCACTTTCTTATGAGAAGACATCATCTATAAGAACCAATTGATTTGAAAAAATCTTTAAACGAGGAGCTGAATATCTTATATAGTCTTTTTCAAAGCCTGGTCCCCAGACCACAGCAACCAGTCACCTGATACCTTACTACCAATGCAAACTCTCAGCCCTCACCTCACAGTAATTGGACCAGAAAATGTAGGGAAGAACTCAGCAATCTGTATTTGAAACAAGATGTCGAGTGATTCTAAAACTCACTAAGATTTGTGAACCAAAGTTTTAATGAGTAATAATAAGAAATTTTGAGAGCAGTAATTTAATCATAACTTTCCTTTATGAAGAAAAAAACTATTCTGGATTAAATTCACCTTATATCACTCTGGTATCTAACCTGGTTCTTAACAAAATTGGGATAAAAAGTAAAATTGATATATTTAAGAATAACCTTATTCTTTAAAAAATATTTTACATAATTTCAAGTAAAATTATAAATACCTATGTACCTGTATGTTGTGTATTATAAGTAATATAATATTATATGATATAAATGTAATATAAATAAATATGTGTAGTATAAAATGCATTAAAATTTCTGCTACCAATTATCTATCTCATTTTGGGCAAATTTACTTAACTATTCTGTTTTCAATTTTCTCATAGATAATAAAATATTTGGGCATCTATTCTTTTAAATTTTACATTGGATTATGTGCTACTAATTTTATTGTAAAATATGTTTTTCATAGCTGTAAATTATACCATAGAAAATAGTTTAAATAGTTTACTCTGAACTTTCAAAATATAAAAAAATAAGAAATAATAATAATAAGCATAAAACCCTAAACAACAGTAATGAAATTTACTTCTCTGGCTAATGGCATTTCAACACAGTTTTTTAAACAAAAGCTTCTCTCTGCTTCTAATACGAGCAAATAAAAATACCTCACACAAGACTCAACTAGTTTTTTAAACAAAAGCTTCTCTCTGCTTCTAATACAAGCAAATAAAAATACCTCACACAAGACCCAACTATTTAGGGAAGAATTTTCATTGCTTTGGTATAATCTTAGCACTAAAAAAATGGAGATCTCTGTAAGTGCCCTGTTACTGTGGAAGGAACCTTGTAAACACTGAACAAACTAACACATTTGGGCTGACTCTCTAAGACATGCATTCCTTGACCTCAATTATAGTGTCTAGAATTCACCTTGGCCCAACACTGTTACTATTAGGAAATAATAACATTTGCTGTATGAATGAATTCCAAGTGTATTTTGTGACTTTTATGTATTTGGTAAGTCTAAATTCAAATTATTGAGGAAAATCTTCCATACACCACATATTTTCATTTCAATAATTTATTGTGGATGATTTTTTTCATTAAATATAGTGTGGCATTTGCAATTATAAAACACCCAATATGTCACAGAATACAGAGCATTCTAACCTTTGTGTATACTTCCATCTATCTAACCTTCCTTCTGTGTTCAGCTGGGGCCATGAACTAGTTCTAGTGAACCGTCTGTGAGAGGAAGCGAAGTGCATCACCTCTGGTCTAAGAACATAATAATAATGAGTCCTTCTCATTTTCTCTTTCCTTGCACCATTTACTTTTGGTTGATACTCTGTGATGGTGGCATCAGAATGTGGACAGCATATAAGCTTTTGGATATTTAATCTGTATTTTTACCTAACCCACATATATTTTGAGAGGTAATACATCTTTGCTAAGCCACTGAGATTTTAGGATCTATTTGTTTCTGTAGCATGGTCCAATAGCCTATCTAATTATCCTAAGTATCTTTTAGTGGCCTTTTTCTTACAATCATTTGCTTTAGGTCATTGTAATATCTGCATTGATATTTTCAATATATTGGCTTGAAGTTGGTGAAATATAATAATAGCACAACTATAGTTCTTTTTGCATGGATTACTTGAACACCTTAAAAGCAATTTGTGGACCATTGTTTAAAATAGATACTAACATTGATTGAAATAGAGACCTGACACAGGGCTCTGATTTTTCAGAGGTTTCTAACGTATTTTGGGAATACACAGAACACCCTGAGACATGTTGAGGTCCCAACACAATCAATATGTTTTTCTCCTGACATGCTTCATCTTCAAAATACAATTTAGATTCCTTTCCGAGATACCCACACATTTTCCACACATGAGAAAGTGCCTGGGTATGATTGTCCTTTCATTAAAATAACTCTTGGATGTGAAGCGTGTAGTCTGATTAGGATATTGTGATTACTACTCATTCAGTCAACAAATATTTATTGAATGCCTATAATCTGTCCTGGGAATACAGCAGTAAACAAAATAGATAAATGCCTGATTCTGAGAGATCACATTTTATATAAGAGAAGTCAATAGCAATAAAAGCACAAAATATGCATGAAGCAGTGGCCATGTTTTATAAGAAAAGATAACATCAACCCCTCCATGAAAAGAGAATGATACCTGCTTTTATTTAGATAAAGACACACATAAGTCCTCAAAACTTTGACTTTATAAACTTCTAATGGTGGAGATTTTTTGCCTCATTTGCTCAAGCTGACAAAAAACATCCCCAAATAATAGCTTCTTAAAGTCTTCTAGGATAAATACAATGGCCCGTGCTAATTACATAGCAACAGCATTCGTTTGAAAAGAGACTTTTTGAAATAGATTAACTTGTAAGTATATCACCAAGGTACCCACCTGTGTTCAGTAGTAAGAAATCTCATTTCTGCCTGAGGCTGATGATATCTCCTCTCTCTTAGCTAAGGATCATGAGACTCCCTTAAATTCTGAGGAGCTTCAATTCCTGGAAGTTTTCATAAATTGCCTTCCTATTATGGGGAAAAAACGTTCCTCCCTCTCTCTGAGCAATTCTTTTTTGTTTATCCTTCAGTGCAGTGTTTATAAAGGGCAAAGGCTCGCTTGTAAATCCAAAACCTGTGAGAATTTTGCTACACTGAAGTAGCATTGCCTGTACAACTTAACCTGACAACTTATATGAATAGTTTAAAATTTTTAGGTGTTATTGTCACTGGCTGCTTCCCACTTATCTGTTTAAAGGTTCCCGTCAATAAAATATTCCAGTTAAACACATGATTTGATCATCATGAGGAGGTATCCCAGGAATGTGTTTAAACATCAACACTTGTAGTAGATGACTCAAAGTGAAGATATAAAAAGACAAAAAAAAAAAATGTGATAGAGTCTCTCCCTTTCCCTTCTTGTCTTCCAGTTTTGCTCGCCCCCAACACCCATCCTTTGTTTTCTTTTCTACTATTTCTCTTCCAGCCTTAGGAAGTTGGACTTAGCCCATAAATTGCTACACTTTCAAAAATAGTCCAGGGAAAGTACAGTTTTGAAGGTTATTGTGACCCTAAGCAAAGGGCACAAAAGAAGCAACTCTCAAACCACGAGTTCTCTTATAATTCAGACATTACCGCTGAAGTTAAAACCATATAGGCAACTCCTCCAGGGGTCTCCTTCCCTATCCAAACCCAGACTCTGCTTCAGTCAGAAAGCTGCTTTATTGTCAGATGATTTCTGTTGTATATTAGTTGAATAAATCCTATAATCTCTATGAGATAATACTTAAATTATTACCCTTAAATTTATTTTGAAAATTCAAGATCAGAAAATTTTTAAGTTACCAAAGGCACCAAACTCTTCTTTAAGATTTCAAGATAAATTACAGGCAAAGCATAAGATTTAGTCAATATTTTGTTATATAGGAATGTAATTTAATGTGAATTTTTATTATTAGAAAAATTTCTAAATTGGCTTACAATCAAAACAAATTATAAAGGCCTGATTCTGACATACCTGTGCAAGTGTTTGTGGACTTCTGACCCCTGGTCAGAGGAGGAATTTTCTATTGTTTAAGCATGGCTTTGTATTATTTGGTTCCTCAAAGACATGATATAGCCTACTGAACACTCCAAGATTGTATCAATGTTATGAAATAAGGTATGTCTTTATTGTAGCAAAATGATATAAGCACTGAGATTGTAAACAAAGAAGAACATTTTAATGCTTTTATGTTTAATACCATAGAATATTCATTTCCAGTAGGCAATGTAATGGATCAACTGGTTTCCATTTGCAGAACCGAATGTGACAGATAACAGACATTTCAGAAAGATTTAGTAAATTAACTTTGGTGTGTCTTAGGGTACATATATCACAGAATGTGAAAATTTTCAGTTAGATTTCAACTATATAAGAAACAATGTCAGGGCTCGGCACCTGTAGCTCAGTGGCTAGAGTCACAACTGGAGCTGGCGGATTTGAATCCAGCCGTGCCAAACAACAATGATAACTACAACCAAAAAATAGCCGGGCACGTTGTGGCAGGCGCCTGTGGTCCCAGCTACTTTGGAGGCTGAAGCAAGAGAATTGCTTAAGCCCAATAATTTGAGGTTGCTGTGAACTGTGACTCTATTGAGGGTGACAGAAAAAAAAATGTTTATGTAGGTGTGTGTTTGTGTTCATACTTTTGTCATACATATTGAATCAACTCTTTATCTGTGGTTTAATGTACAGTAACTCTCTGCAACTTATTCTTATACTCTTATCGTCTGCAACTTGAAACTTATTTTGAATCTGTGGACGGGCCATTAGAACAGAACACGTAGGGATATCCCAAGGTACTTCTAAGGGAAGACCCAGTAAAATTCTATCTAGTATTACAAATGTGTTTTTTGAGAAAGAAAGATGGAAAGGACAGAGACAAGGAGGGTGGTAAAGAGGGAGAAACAAAGAAAGAAGAAAGAAAGGAAGGAAGGAAGGAGGAAATGGAAAACTCCTGAAGTTAGAGAGAATATAAATAAATGAGTGTCTCTTTATGCAATTATGTATTTCAAATAGCTTACATCTTTCATGACCTGTAAAATCCTAACAGTAACGGGGCACTGTTACTAGAGCCACAAAGTAGTCAAACTCGTAGGCCACAAGAGTAATGTATTTTATTTGTTCATTTGTGATATCTGTACAAGGCTTCAAAAATCAGTTGAATCATGTATGTACTCTGTTTTCCAGGATAAAAACAACTTAGTGCATGTAAATATACATACAACACACTTAACATTCAACAATTAAGCAAGGTTCCTAACCAGTGGCTATGAAACATGCATAGATTTTAAAATTTGAGCAATTTGAAATTTCTGGAATTCTAAAAGTCAGTGTCCTTTTTAAAGAATTATACAGCAAATGAGAAAAAGACTGTCCAGGAACCGAATTGATACAAATTGAAGATATTAACTTGGCAGAAATGGAGTCCGTGCTCAAACTCAAGTTATGGTAATTTAAGAGCGTAAGATTAAAAGCAAAAAGAAAAATAAAAGGAAGGACATTTATAAATGTCTCCTTGAAAACTATTATAAAAATCTTTTATCATAAAAGAAAAATCATAGCAAAACTATTTCCAAATTGCCTTAAGATTAATAAAAAAAATTGGACAGACTCATGCAAAATGAATGAGATGAAACTAGTTTGACTCAGACTTACACTCTCAGTGTGAAGTACTGAAAAATACAGCTAAATATATTTGAGTTAGAGGGAAAAAAAATCAGCAGCTAGTATTATTTCTTTTGAGGGTAAGTGATGAGATAGAATGGCCATCTGGGAGCAAAATCTTTGAAAAGGGACATTTATCAGTGGAACAGAAGGACTTTAGCTCTGCAATCTGGCTGCTGTGTTTGTGGAAAAAGAACCATTGAAAAATGTAGCTTTTCTATTTCATGGGTCTTTTATACATGAGAAAAATAACTCTGGTTAATATGTAATAACTCTAAGAAATTGTTACAGTCTATGCATCTTATGTTCATCTACACTATGAACTTGCATGATGAGGCAGCTATAGATTAATCTTGAAAGAGAGAGGATGTCAGAGGAGTAAAATATTTCACCACAATACTATTCCTCTGCTCATCCATATGCACTTACTGATGTACACCTACCTCTTTTTCTCACACTACCCCACAATGGCAACTTTCCTCCTTTTTCCTTTCCCCAACCATATGGTCCTACCATTGCTTGCAAATTTTTTCAATATGTTCCTACTCATCTCCTAAAATGAAGGATGACTGGTCTTAGTTCAACTTTATTCAATGCTTTTTGGTAATGCAAGCTAAACTTAAGAATTAGTCTAATTAGAGAACATTGTGTAGAAACTTTCAATAGCTTAAATTTCTAGGGGGTTTTCATCTAAGGGAAAGTTAGGCTTAAAAATATATTTTATGCAATGAATCTATAGGAATCAAAATGATGCTATGTGGGTGAAAGTGCAGATGCCTTGGATCAGTAGAAACAAAGACCAGAAAATGATCTATATAAATATCATTGCCTGATTTTTTTGTTTGTTTGTTTGTTTTACAAAGATGGAGGGCAATTCAATGGACAAAAGAAAAGACTTTTCAACAATGGGTGCTGAAAATGGTGCCAATGGTCACATGCAAAGTAGAGCAACCCTGAAACAAATAAACAGATCCTCCCAAGTAACTCACACCTTACACAAAGACTCCAAAGGGCCATACATGTAACTGTAAAAAGCAAAATTATAATACTTCAAGAGGAAAAAGAAGAAAATCTGTGTGACTTTGAATTTGGCAGGAATCCTTTGACACTGTATTCAAACCATCACTCATAAAAATTATGATTAATTGAACCTCATTATAGTTAAAAAAATCTTTTGATGGGGGAAAATTAAGAGAATAAAAAATATAAGCCACAAACTTGCAGAAAATATTTGAAAATCACTAATCTGCTATAGGATTCGTATCCAGAATAAAGAACCAACAACCCAATTTTTAAAAAATGTCCAAAAGATCTGAATATACACTGTACTAAAGATGACAAAGAATAATCCTCTTATGCATAGCTTTGCTTTCTGTATTTTCAGTTACTGTAAACATGGTATGAAAATATTAGATGGAAATCTCCAAAATAAATGAATAACAAGTTTTAAATTGTGCCCTATTCTGAGTAGTGCAATGAAGCCTCACGGCACCCAGCTCTCTTCTGCCCATTGAATCCACACTGGGGATTCTTCTGGCCTGCCTCTCCATCACTTGGTAACTCTCTCAGTTATCAGATCAACTGTCATCGTACCGTGGTGCTTGTGTTCAAGTAACTCTTATTTTGCTTAATAATGGCCCTAAAACACAAGAGTAGGGATGCTGGCAATTCAGGTACGAGAAAGAGAAACCCTAAACTGCTTTCTTTAAGTGAAAAGGTGAAAGTTCTTGATTTAATAAGAAGACTGTATTCCATGGTTGCTAGATCTATGGTAAGAACAATCTTCTATTCATGAAATTGTGAAAAATAAAAATCAATTTGTACCAGTTTTGTTTTTGCACCTCAAAAGCAAAAGTTACAACCATAGCACTCAAGTGCTTAGCTGAGACAGAAAAGGCATTAAATTTGTGGGTGGACAACATGAACACAAAGGTGTTCCACTTGGTGGTGACCAAGTTCAGTACTATCTATGGTCTCAGGCATCTGCTGGAGGTCTTAGAACTTACCCATTATGAATAATGGAGCTTTTTTCACATATGATATTCAAAATAAATTATTAGAGAAATGCACATTAGAAGTGCAATGAGGGACTACTGTGCACAAATTAGAATTGTTCAAACAGAAATTTGAAAACAAACTGACAATACCAAATGCTTGTGAAGATGTGGAGAAAAGGGAACTCTCATTCCTGGCAAATGGGAATGCAAAATGCTATGGTCACTTAAGAAAATAATTGGATAGTTTTGTGATTTCATTGTTTTCCAGACATTTTGAACAATCTTAACTATTCCAAAAGTATCTGTCAGAGTGTTTGTTCAACCTGTTTCTACCAAATGGCACATTTTTTAACTCAAGAGAAGATGATCAATTTTGGAAATGCTCTGCCTCAAACTACTACCTGCTCACTTCCATGTATTTCTTGGGTAAGAACATTTTTGGACTATTTTTGCAATTAAATAGCTATTCTTTCAGTCTCTGAAAGAAGAAAATTCCCCCCACTTCCTGGGCCTATTATAAAATACAAAATAAATTGATTGCAAATGAGGGGAAACCAGTTCAGAAATGCTGCTGACTATTTAAAGTTTTGGACGTTATCCCTTCTCTGCCTTTTGGCTAAGATCAAGTATAAAGTTTTGGATGTTAAATTGAAGCTCAGTTCTTCCCCTTTTTTAAATGTTACCTAGTGTATATTTTTCCAGAGGATAAACTGATGGGCCATAAATGAACCCTGACTAATATCCAGGGTTGTCTATAAAGTGAGCGTCAAGTTATTAAGACAGCCAGGCATTGTCTAGTTTGTTGGTAATATTCAATGGGATATTTATCACTAATACCTATATTAGGGGCCAAAAGCAATCTATTTTTAGGATAAGAGTTTATTCCTAAATGCCTTCTAAAAATGCTAAAAAACAAACAAACAAACAAACAAACAAACAAAACCTTTATGTTTCGTGCAGATTCATCTTTACTTTACTTACTGGACTTAGTTAGGACCCGATCTGTTTTACAGGAAAGACTTTGCGGATATCCACCTAAGTCACTTAGGCAACATCGACGCATTTTTTTTTTTTTTTTTTTGTAGAGACAAAGTATCACTTTATTGCCCTCAGTAGAGTGCCGTAGTACCACATGGCTCACAGCAACCTCCAACTCCTGGGCTTAGGCGATTCTCTTGCCTCAGCCTCCCGAGTAGCTGGGACTACAGGCGCCTGCCACAACGCCTGGCTATTTTTCTGTTTTGCAGTTTGGCCGAGGCCGGGCTTGAACCCGCCACCTTTGGTATAGGGGGCCGGCGATCTACTCGCTGAGCCACAGGCACCGCCCCCATGCACGCAATTTTTGAGGCCTCTGGTTTACTATACAAATCTAGGTCTCTTAGCTTACCTTAATTATTCCCTTACCACATGAAATTTGCAAATTAAGTTTTTAATAGCACATGAATCGATTAGTAAAGATCTGGAAATCCTCTATTATGTATTTCTAGCTCTATTCTACCTGCTTCTGCAAATTTCTGTCAATCCTATCTCGGCTTTAGAATTCTTTAACACTGACTCTCATCTCAAACTGAGGCCAGAGCTTAAGATCAATCACAGTGGGCTTGCTCTTCTCAGAATGGCATTAGCTATAGAGGCAATTTATCTTTGTGAGTGTCTACCCAGCCAGAACAAAAGATAGGTGGGTCTGAAAGAACTATAGGCAGAGTGACACGGAAAGATATATCTGGGGAAAGACCAAAAGTGGTATCAATTTTGTTAGGTTCACACACAATATGGAATAATTTGAAAGGGAGAAAATGAGTTTTAAGTTTTCACAGATTTAACTTGTTTTGTTCGAGGGAATTTAAGGATGCAATGTTGTTATATCAAATTATTTTAGAACTTACTCATTTCAATAAAAAAAGGAGATCACTCAATATTTAGATTTTTTCTTTCTTTTTGTTTTAAGACACCTCTAAAATGAACACTTTTGTTTACGTTCAAATTTCTGCATGTGGCTACTATGATTTTAATTATCATCGGTGAAATTATGCCAGTTAGAAAGATATAAATTTGGGTTAAAATGTAAATAGATGTAAGAAATTATAATCAGACCTGGGAGGACATAGACCTAAAGTCATGACAAAGGATGGCAACAGTTGATAGAGTGTGTTGCTCATGAGCCTCTTGAAGCAGGCTCCCCACCAGTGGCTGGCTGACTGCAACTGCAGACCCAACAAGTCCAGGGAATGAAAGTGCTGGAGATAGGGTCTGCCTTTGACTCACATTTTCTTTTTTTTTTTTGTAGAGACAGAGTCTCACTTTATCGCCCTGGGTAGAGTGCCGTGGCGTCACACTGCTCACAGCAACCTCCAGCTCTTGGGCTTAAGCGATTCTCTTGCCTCAGCCTCCCTAGTAGCTGGGA
>CAUYON010044820.1:0-37178 GCA_963573935.1 Arctocebus calabarensis
ACATGTGTTTATTAGGTTTCTACTTTTTGCCTTCATAAAATTAAAAAGGCGTAAAATTTAATAACAACAATGTTTAAGATAAGGACTAGAAACAAAAAACTCATAAAAAATGAACAAGGATAAATACATTCAGAAAAGAAAGCAGACAATTATTGCATCGAAATATTGAGCAATATTAATAAAAATAACTCAAAAAAAGTAACGTTCACATTGTCAAATAAGACCAGGTGTGGGTCTTAGAGAAGAGGACTTGTGTTTCAGAAAAAAAACTAGCCATTTTCTACTCTTCTCCATATCATATTAGTGATAGAAAAAGACACTCAAGAAAACAAATCCTGAAAAAGACCTCCTGGGTCTTTAAATTAAGTCAAGACTATTAGCACAAGACCGAGTTGTTTTTTTTTTTTCAGCATGATCTATTTCCACCAGTACCCGGCAGGCTCAGGTCCCAAGGAAGCCTGTCTCGTCTGAACTCTCCGGGTGCCATATGTGACTTAGGATTTCCCGCTGTTCACACTGGGCCCTTCATGTGCCAGTCCTGTTCCCGCTTCTGTCCTGCCTCAGCCCTTCCCTTCACCCAGCTGGCAAAGTCTTCCATTGTTCACATCTCAAGTCACACAGGCCCCCCCTGAGCCAGCTTTCACGCTGGTACTCCCCACATGTGGCTTTCCTAGCACTTTCCCCGCTTCACCATAACCACAGTTGAGAGCTCATTGTTCCCTGCCTCCAGTAATGCTACCTCTCCCCCAATCCACAGAAAGATCCCTAGGGGCAGATACAATTCAGCTGATTTTTGTGTCATGCTTAGCAGACAGGAGGCATTTAACAAATGTGAACAAGAGGATGGATGAATTGCTACATTAATTGTATCCTGTAGGCACAGCTATCATAAGATAAGGAAAATAACTAAGTTCATGAATCTCAGGGTCAACATCTAAAGAAAAAGAACCCTTCCACCCTAATCTCACAAAAGCAAGCAATTGGAAAGGCAGTAATAGCAGAACTGCCTCCTGCATGGGCCTGGTACTGATTTCATTATCGTCTATTTTATATTTCAAACTACTCGGAGATAGAATTTAAGAACAAGTTTCCTTCAATCCCAGATCTAATTTGCCATCACTTTTATGAAAAGGATTTTTCTTTAGCAAAGCAACTTATAAGAGGAAAATAACAAAATACTCTGTTAAATGTGCACTGATTTATTTTCAGGAACAATAAAACTCTAGGTTAGTTTTTGCCTGGTGTACTGTACATTCCAGGAAAATATTTTAAAATTAACGATTTCATATAGCTACATTGGTCATGTTCAGTGAAAAATTTATAGATGGATGCAACAATTACCTTTTTATTACAAAAGTAAATAGTAAAAGCAGTTGTAAAATACATCATGTTCACATTTAGAGTATAAATTTATCTTAGGGGAATTAAAGAGATCACTAATCAGTTATCAAGGTATTAAATATCTATAGCACCTGCCCACAATAAGCAAACAACTCAAAAGGCCTACTTGCGTATGTCCAAGTCTCCAGAACACACTATAAACTATTTTATCCTAACTCTACATCTATTTGAAGTATTTAGTAAATTTAAAATCATGCAGTTAACAACCTGGCTGTATGAGTCTGCCCATTACTCTGAGCAGAAAAAAGTACAACTTTCTACCAAATAGAATACTTGCAGGGAAAAATGAAACCCTGTGCTCTATCATATATCTGACTGTAGTTTGAATATTTTCTGTGTGTGCAGAGTGCAATATCAGGCACTGTCGGTGACACAAGAATGTACAAACCATGCCCGGTTACTGGGCCTTACAGTTGCTGGTCATTTCTAATTTTACTTATTTATAAACTATACAATGGGCAGAGGGATGAAAAAGTACCTATGGGGTCTAAGGGACACTAATTGGGTGATGAGTACACCAAAAGCCAACTCCACTTCTGAACAATATATACATGTAATGGAATTCAGCTTGTATCCCCTAAATCTATTAAAATTTTTTAAAAAATAGTCTCAGAATATATTTTTACTAATGGTTTACTATTAGTAATAGAATATTTTTGGAATCAGTACATTTAAATCAATGACACTAAAAGAAGATGGGAAAAAAGAAAGTACAGTAGAACCTCCATAGCTGACCACCTCCTTCAATTGACCTAATTCTCATAGACCAGACATGCACCACGTATATTTAGTGGAAGTTTCCTACGTTGACCACCTCCATATGTTGACCAGTATGGTACAATCCCTTGGGGGTCAACTTACAGAGGTTCTACTGTATTTTCTAACAATGGAAAGAACCTGGTGAACATGATTAAAATTGTTGAATTGCTAAGAACAAGTTGCCTTGAATAAAGGAACATGTTAACATTTAACCATGTTAACATTTCCTTACCTCAAGTAGACTAGTTGCATTTTTACTGGCTTTGATTACTCTGTAATTGAGTCTTGCATATGTGATAGAACAGTGGTCCCCCAACTTTTTGGCACCAGGGACCAGTGTCATAAAAGACAATTTTTCCACAGACTAGGGGATGGAGGATGGGAAGTAAATTCTAATCAGGACCACACAACCTGGACCCCTCCCTTGTGCGGCTTACTGTAGGGTTCACGCTCCTGTGAGAGTCTAATACTGTCCCTGGGGTGACAGGAGACGGAGTTCAGGTGGTGATCGGAGTGTTTGTATGACTCACTGTCCATATTTCTATAATGCGGAGATGAAGCTTGCTTGTTCACCTGCTACTCACCTCTTGCGATGTGGTCCAGTTCCTAACAGGACAAAGACCCGTTGCCCAGGGATTGGAAATTGGGGACCACAGTGGTAAAAGAATAATCTTGTTGAGTTAAAATACTAGGAAATCTCAGTTCTTTTACCTACTAACAGAAGCTCTCCTTCTACCACAGACGATTGGCTATTACCTTAAAATTATTTCTACCTCCTAGGTCTCTCTTCTCTGTGTTGTTTTAATTCTGTGTCCCCAACCTAATCTAGATTATTTTTTAAATTTTTTAATTATTTTGTTTTTCAATTCTTAAGAAATTAGATGCCATTGTCTAGTATTATGTTGGTTTAAAAAAATTATCTTTTCCAAACTAACGTGGATTTAGAGAAAGAAATAGATGTGTAATATTGATATTTCTCACTGTCCATACTTCTATAATCTGGGTGTTTTGCTATCTCAAAATGAAATTATCAGTTAGGTAAAATGTTTTTAAAAATTCAATATTTTTAGAAGGTTTGTTTATGAAAGAGGATACATTTTTACGTTACTATCCAACACATTCTATTAAGTGTAAGATCAATAATGTCCGTTGCTTACCAAAATCAAGGTACTCACACCTGAGTCTAAAACCCCATACAAATAGAGGTGGGAAAAGTTCTAAGAGGGAAATATGCCAATTATCACCTCATTTCTAAATGCTTCATTTTTAAAGACAGAAAGAAACCCTAAGTTTTGAGGATGAAAAGCTAATTCATCATAATAGAGGTTTAAACATAAAAGGAAAAGAAGAAAGAAAGTAACATATGCTTGGATTTCAAAATCTTGTTACATCATAACACCCAACATTGGAAGGAAGAAGGAAACACGTCTTGAAAGACTATTTTCCAGGCCTGGCTCCACCTCATAAAATCCCTGTGTCATTAACAAAGTTTTCTACATGCAGCAGTCGGATCTAATGAGGGGCTAAATCTCGCCTTGGTGTTAGAAAGTGATTTAACGTTTCCCCCCTTCTGGGCTCTCCTGAAGCCATCCCAGGCACTGTGAGCCTGCTTCATTGTTCATCATTAGTATTTGTCGCTTTTATAGAATGCCACAGGGTGCTCAGAACTATACCATGATAGTCAAAAGAAAATACAAAATCTCTGCTCTTAGTAGGGGACCCAGGCCATGAAAGGCATCCTCAGAACTAAGAAAAGAAAATACAGTAGGGATCAAACGATGCAGCCAGGAGGAGGGCCACTCTGACAGGCAGATTCTCAGGGAAGGTGGAAAAGGTGTGGTTGAGAACTCTTTTTTCCCTCTTCACCTGATCACCCACCAAGACGGCTTCAGGTCAGTGGCTACGGCTACGTTGAAGCAGGAGCAGGTGGCAAGCCCCATTGAAGTCACATACCAGGAACGGGAAAGTGTAATTCCTGCTCAGCCCCCAGATCCCACTCACCTGCCATCCGTATATTTGACAGCTTCAGGGTCAGGAGAACACTTGACAAAGGGCAAAAGGAAACGAATCCCATTACCTTTCATGAGCACACAGAGAAAACTCCTGTAAACTTTTTATTACTGAAGATGAAAATGTCCCGTAGTGACGGCATACACCCATGCCCTCACACAGACCTCATTTCCTCTTTCATATTACCCAATAAATGCAATTTCCTCCAAAAGTGTATTTTTTTAATAAACATGATCAGTAAGATCCTAAGATAGGTGTTTTATTCTGGGTGGGAAAGTGATGCATTTGGTTTCATTTCCGCCTGGTGTCATAATCCTTTGCCATCAGCAGTGCTACCGAGATTGGAGCACTGATTTTAATATTTCATACTTTAATTGACTATAGTTCTCTTCAGTTTACAATTTCGAGTGACAGAATATTTTCAGCTCAACCTATTTTAATTCTTATCCTAGACTCTGTGGAATTGTATGACAGCAGGTTTAAAGCTAATATTAAACCTGGTATGTGACTTCTTATTTTTGGCAGGTTAGCATAAACATTATCAAATAGTCTATAAAATCAGGTGAAATACACTCGACATCATCTTTATATGCATTTTTTGTCACGATAATGGCTACCACATAGCACTCATTAAGTTGATGAAAGAATGATTGGAGAAATTACATAATCGGGAAAGTGAAAGGAGAGAAAAATCTTCGTATGCAATTATTAGAAACTCGTCCAAACCATGTTTAAGTTTCCATTAAATTAATTATCATCACCAAATACTAAAACTCAAGTGTGCTGCCCCTAAACATGCAATGATTGTGATTGGTTCCAAAAGAGCTGTAGTTTATATGTCAGAAAGGAGGATATTTTCTGTGAAGCCCCTATTTCATAAAAACTTGCCATTCTTACATAATGTAAATGTACATTACATTACAATGTGGCATTGGAGTTCTGCTGCTTTCTCCAAAGGATATTTTTTAAAAAGCACCCACAAATGTCAGCTCCTCTATTTTTAAGCAGAGTGCTGCTGGATAAACAGCGGAATCATGTAAACCCAATGGGAAAATTCAAAGTTTAAATAAGCTATTTTATCTCATTGAAAATAAGTGGTACAGATTGATGCAGAACATATGGGTTTTTGCATACAGTTACATGTACATTTTCTTAACTTTGAATATAAAATTCTAGCAGAAGCTGAAGAAATAGGAAAGTGAAATATAATCTGTAATGATGAGTCTGTGAAGAGTCTAATTTCTTATTCTCCAGCCCGGCTTTCGTCAATTTCCAGTTAAAGCCGGTTCCTTAGGTTTTGTTTGTATGCCACGGTTGTATCTTTAGATTGAGGGGATAGAAAGATAGCACAAATTCTAAAAAACAGATGTAAAGTGGTTGGAGGTTTGGGACTTTTCCAGAAAATTTATTCCAAATAAAAGTTATATATGTTAATTGTGAAAAAATTCAAACAGTACAGCACGGCATCGAATTAAAAGTAAAGGTCCCCTGGCCCCTGGGTTATAGCCCTACTTCCCAAAGACAACCACCACATTACCATTTAAATGTTTTCCTTCCAATATTTTCTACATATATTCAGATATACAAACATATACCATGAAGATAACAAAATATATATGTATACCATATATTGCATGTTAAATGCACACTTTTTGCCCAATTTTTTTAAATTAAATCATGGTTGTGTACATAAATGCAATCATGGGGTACAATGTGCGGGTTTTATATACAATTTGAAATATTTTCATTGAACTGGTTGCCATAGCTTTCACGGCATTTTCTTAGTGATTGTGTACAGACATTTGTATTCTGCATTTAGTAAGTTTCACCTGTACCCTTCTAAGGTGTGGTCTCACCAAATACCCTCCCTCCGCCCATCCTCCCCAATCCCCTCCCCTCCCTTGCCCCTTTCCCCATGTTCTTGTGCTATAATTGGGTTATAGCCTTCATATGAAAGCTATAAATTAGTTTCATAGTAGGGCTGAGTACATCAGATACTTTTACTTCCATGCTTATTTTGCCCAAATTTTCGAGGGAAAAATAAGGGTGCACATCACACGTGGATGATGTGGCTCAGGAGCAGGGGAGCCCAGGAGCCCAGCCAACCTCCCAGGGCTGCCCTCCCTCCCACCTAGGCCCACCAGGTACACAAGGTTCCAAGGTGGGAGGATCTGGGATCCGGTGGGAGCACGCTGGAGCAGCCTCTACCGAGCCCAC
The DNA here is from genome assembly GCA_963573935.1 of Arctocebus calabarensis. NCBI lineage: Eukaryota > Metazoa > Chordata > Mammalia > Primates > Lorisidae > Arctocebus > Arctocebus calabarensis. The sequence goes on from CAUYON010044820.1 coordinate 6,388, forward strand.
CGTCAGGGGAGGGGGCAGTGGTGTGGCTGGCGAGACAGGCAGTAGCTAGGGCAAGACCAAGGCCTGAGGCCCAGATGCATAGAGGGGACTGGGAGCCCAGCAGGTCCTGTGGACCTGCCTGGCTGTTGGTGGTCCAAGCAACTCAGAAGCTCCCACCCCACCAACCGTCTCAGCCCTCCTGGTGTGGCAGGGAGGGAGGGCTCCCTGGAGAGAGAGAAATCGCAGCCTTAACAAGGGGCAGCTGCATGAGCACGGTGTGATCTGCATGTTACCTGGGGAGCCTTAGCCCTCCCAAATGTGTCTCTCTCAGCCAAGAGCTGGCCACTTTCTCCAGGGCCATTTTCCTGAAAGTTTGGACCCAAAATGTGGGCGCACATTATACACAGAAGCACATTTTATGCTCCAAGATATGGTGTCTATATTTATTGATGTTCATATGCATAACATATTGTATATATACATATGTACATTTTCTTTCTTCCTTTAACAAACTAGCAGCATAGTATAAATACTGCTTAGCCCTTGGCCTTTTTTCCTTAATAACATATATATTGGCCGTCTGTCCACATCAGTACATATAGACCCATCTCATTCTTTTTAATAGCTATGAACTGGCTCGGCACCCATAGCACACTGTTTACGGTGCCAGCCATGTGCACCAAGGCTGGCAGGTTTGAGCCCAGCCCAGGCCAGCTTACCAACAATGACAACTACAACAAAAAAAAATAGCCAGGCATGGTGGAGGGCACCTATAGTCTCACCTACTTGGGAGGCTGAGGCAAGAGAATCACTTAAGCCCAAGAGTTTGAGGTTGCTGTGAGCTGTGATGCCACAGCACTCTACCAAGGATGACATAGTGAGACTCTGTCTCAAAAAAAGAAGGAAAGAAGGTTATGAACTGCTTCATGGTATGACAGTGTTGATTCATTTTGCAAACGTTTAATTCTTGTCTACCATGTGCCAAGCACACTTGCAGACGCTGGGAGCACAGGATTAAATCAAATCCCTGCCCTCACAAAGACCAGTCTCACTAGATCGGCATCACATATCGCAGAACTAGTAGCGTATCAGCAATACGTATTGAGAACATGACTTGCTATCATGCTTTATGCTTTTAGAAACAATGTAGTGATGAACCATTTAGTAAATACATTTTTATACTGATATATCAGTTGGGTAAATTGCAGAAATTATTTTTATATACTCAGTCTTTTGGTCACTAGTTTGTTTATATTTTCAACATCTTTAGAAATGGAGAGTGAGCTTTCCATTGCTAATTAAATAATGCAATAATAGAATATTTACACTGAGCTATCAATCTTTTGTTAAGTCAATAGCTTCAAGTGTGTTAATAAAGGTATTAAGATTTTATCTGAGCCAAATCTTCCCAGATTAGACTATGATCACGCTCCCAAAGGGAGTCAGGGCAGAAGTCTCAGTTGCCCTCTCTGTTTATTGATCACACGTGCTAGAAACTTCGGATTTGAAAATGTCATGATACCCAAGTGCTTCTCAGACAAAATTTTTATCTCCTTTTGGTTTCAGTGTAATATAAGAGAAACAGAAAAGGTGTTTGGTGAATCAAAGCAATACAAATGTCTCTCTTTAATCACGGAAAATTCTAGAAAATTATGCCTCCAATTATTATTTATGAGATTCTCCTTCAGAAAGCCATTTGAGCTGTTCTTGCCTATCTGCCCCATGTATTTATTATGGCTGAAACCAGGTCAAAATTTACATCTAGGCACAGCTCAAACGAAAGAAGAGAAGTTGACAGACGAGTGGGTCAGGGAGAAAAGTGGTCTCATGCCCTCCATCGCAAGGATTGGGGGGTCACGGGATGTTGCCTTCCACGTCCCACCCCCCCCACACACCTTCCAATGCTCCCCCCATTACCTATTTTCTGTGTCTTGGATGGATTTCTTCCAGTAATACCAAAAACACCGCCTGGTTTGGGCAAATACTAGGAAGGCACATACATTATTTTTTCTAATGTGTAAAACATATCCCCTCCTAAAGAAAAAAAATTCTCTATGTCCATTTCAACATAAAACAGATATTTTTTCCTTGATGTTTATCTAAATCTGCCACAAGGACAAGAAAGTAATTCCTTTCGTCAAATGAACTGTCATAAATGGAGCTTAATTTAATGCTTTTCTATTAATTCGGAATTTATTACTCTAAACAAACAACTGCTAACTTGAGTAGGCAGTTAAGTGCTCACTCCTCCAGCTGTCGTGAGCACATGAAAACCATCATTGTCGAATGTTGAATTAAAAAAAAAAAAAAAAATCATTGTCGCTAGGAGGAAGCAAGAAGATCTCAAGAGCCCTCATCAGGTCAGCTTCACTCATTACTGAAAAGGTCAAGAAAGAAAATGACAAAAGAAAGCTTTGTTTCCAATGAAATGTATCTGTGTTGTTACTCTCCATGGGTAGTGCAAAACTTTTCTAATCGGGAAAGCATCATCGTTGAACATGAAGTGCGCTTATGCTTTCATGTGTGAGAGAGAGAATATTAAAGACTGAATTCCAGCCAATAGTAGGAGTCACAAGAAATAATGGAGTGTGCACGTTAGCAGGGGTTCTGGTTACTTCCACATGCAGAGATAATCATCTGCTATCTTGAGAAAGTCATTCCTCCTTCATTACAGTTTTTACCGTCAAAATGTTTGCATGATCTAAGTTCCTGGTATAAAATACCAGGCACATACACATACCTGATGCTACAGACCAATGTCATTGCCATGTATCTGTTACTGCCTTTTAATTGCACCTGGACTTTACATGAAACAAATACTGGCACAGGCTTGACACAGATATGAAGTTCGGAAAGACTGGGTTTTGTTACAGTTCTTTGCTTCCAGGGTTCCGTTTTTGTCTTCTAAATAACCTTACAGAGAGATCAAAACAGTCTCACACAAAATGTTGAGAAGTGTTTGTATACATTAGTGGGTGGCTGGGTTTTTATTTTGTAGAGTTCAGTGGTTAGATAAGTAGTTGTAGTGTGACGAAGTGGAAATTGCTCTGATCCAAAAGAAAATCTGAATTCTAACCCAATTCTACAGCGTATTAGCCAGATAAATTGTAATTTGCCTTCTAGGTGTCAGTTTCTTCATCTATAAATAAAGAGACTGACAATTGCCAAAGTATGATGCAAAGAGATGTTCATGTGAAGAAAAGCAGGTGACTTTGAGAAACTGAGTACTATATCCAGGTTTCTATATTGGCAGAGGAAATTTTAAGATAACAACATGAATAGCAACTCTTTATATCAGTTTATGATATAAACACTGGGATAGCCAACCCGTGGCCCATGGGCTGCACACTGATTTTGTGAGGACTTTTTTTGCATTCTTATGGTGTCAGACATCACACAAGTATGCACCAACCTTTCTTTTTGCTAATCAGCTTTCCTTAGTGTTGGAGTATTTAACACGTGGCCCAAGACAACTCGTTCTTCCAGTGTGGGGCAGAGAAAAAAACAATGTTGGATACCCCTGAATTATAGAGCACCTCTCTGGTCCTCCTGGAACCCTTATCTACAGAACATTTTGAAGGACTGGTGAGCCATGACATGTACTTGGGAATATACTAGGTGAGGTAGCTGTTTTAGGATTGTTTAGTCCTGGAATCATAAGGCCACAGGGCTGTCTGGAGTTCAGTCACCCCCCACTGTAGGATCAACTGCAGCTTCCTGCCTGGCAAAGGAGCCTCTAGGCGCCCCACCCTACACACACCCGTGGTCTGCAGGTGCACGTTCTCCCAACAGCCATCCTTCCAGCCCACGTCTAATGCCAGTTTTCCTTCCTGTCACTGGTGAAGGAGAACCTGGGACTAAAGGTTCCCACACTTAAGAGTTGAAAAGAAAAACAGGCATACCCCAACTGATATAATTAAAGATTTCTTGAGCATTTTTATTTGATTTCCTGTGATTTGGTTTGATACCCTGCTTAGAACTGGGATGGTGGGAATGAATAACAGTCTCTACCAGATGAAGGATGTTGTCATCTTTCCTCTCAAGTTACTTACAGATTGTGGGTGAGACAGATTTGTAGACAAATAGGTTTAAAACAACACGATAAGGGTGACAGTAGTATGTGCAGGCTGTTAAAGTAAATCTTGATTTTATTTTTAAGGTCAGCTCTATATTTGTTTTATAGACAAGGCTTTATGGCATTCTTGGCTTTTGGAATATGAAAGGGCTTAAATAAAAGATTGGGTTCTAAAATTCCTGTGTATTTTGTGTGCTGTGATGTTCTAGGTGACTGCAGATAGCCCTGTTTCTTTGTCAACAAAAGAATTAAAATTCCATGACTGACAATGCTTTTAAAAAAATATAGTCAATGAAACTGATACACCAGGCACCCTGCTGGGTGCTGGGTGCAAAGCTGGTACAGCAGAGGCTCACTTGCTTTTGTGGGTCTTCTGAGCAGCAAGTTAGGAGTTGGTGTTCGCTTTTAGATCTTTGGCCCAAACTGTCACTCCTCAGAAGATGAATGGAGCACATACAGCTCTCAACTAAAGAGAACTGGAGTATCAGTGAGCACCACAGAGGCCCTGCCAGCCCCGCAGTCTTCCTCCCGCTGCCCAGAGCTGCCCCAGAGTAACCCACATCACAAAATCCCAAAACTACAGATGTTGGCGTGGATATGGAGAAAAGGGACACTGCTGGTCCCTTTTGGAAGGAAGTTTGCAGAACACTCAGGGATCTAAATGTAGACCTGCCGTTTGATCCTGCAATTCCTCTTCTAGGTGTATATCCAAAGGACCAAAAATCACTTGACAAAAAAGATATTTGCACTAGATTGTTCATTGCAGCTCAATTCATAATTGCCAAGTCATGAAAGAAGCCCAAGTGCCCATCGACCCATGAATGGATTAATAAATTTTGGTATATGTATACCATGGAATACTATGCAGCATTAAAAAAAGGTGGAGACTTTATCTTTTTTATGTTTATATGGATTGAGCTGGAAAATCTTCTTTTTAGTAAAGTATCTTGGGAATGGAAAAAATAATATCCAATGTACTCAGTACTACTATGAAACCAATTTATAATCACTCACACTTACATGTAAAAAATGAAACTCAACTATAGCCTAGGATGAAGGAGGGAAGGGGAGGGAGAGGAGAAGGGAAGGGGGTGGGTCAATAGAGGGAGGGTTAGTAGGGGAACCACATGTTGCAAGTACAATTTGGATCTATCAGGCGTAGAACACAAATGTCTTAACACCGTAATTGAGTAAATGAGGCGAAGGCTATGTTGATTAGTAAGATGCAAGCATTCCAATCTGTACAAATAATCAACACATTGAATCCCATAATGGCATAAATGTATTCGTGATCTATGTACAAATGACTTAATAAAAAAAAAACTACGTAGATTTGGATAAAAAACATAGGATTGTTCTAAGACAAATGAAAGTCTTTTTTTAAGGTTGTATTTTAATAATGTTTTAAACTTCAGGCTGGGTGTGGTGGCTCATACCTATAATCCTAGCACTCTGGGAGGTCAAGGCCAGTGAATTCCTTGAGCCCAAGAGTTCCAGACCAGCCTGAGCAAGAGTGAGACCCTGTCTCTACTAAAAAATAGAAAAACTAGCCAAGCGTTGTGGCGAGCACCTATAGTCCCACCTACTCAGAAGGTTGAGGCAAGAGAATCGCTTGAGCACAGGAGTTTGAGGTTGCTGTGAGCTATGATGATGCCATGGCACTCTACCCAGGGTGATAGAGTAAGCCTTTATCTCAAAAAAAAAAAAAATGTTTTGAACCCCACTGCCCCTGGCACCTGGAGGTTGATATATATAAGAACATACAAAAACATCCCGACATCAGGCTTCCCACTCTGACTTTGCACATGTGGTAACAAAGCAATGGTGGACTGACTCCATCTGGGTGGCTATATCCAGCCCCAGCCAGTGCCTACTCTGACTCTTGGCTTCACAGGGATCTCTTCAAAAAGACACTCAGGTCTACCCTCATTCTTCGAAGACAGCCTTTAAGAAATATTCTTCTACAAAATTACAATTGCTAAAAGTAAAGATAACTAAGGACCAGTGAGCCCAATTCAAGATATATTCCCTTAGGATCTCAAAACTCTTTGTTCAACAAGCACCTAGTAAGCATTCACTTTATAGGAGGTACTTTGGGGAAAAGGAGACGAATGACATTGTCGCTCTGATTAATAATGAGCGTGGTGGAACTTGGTGCTAGATGCTGTAGAAGCCATGTTTTTCAAAGCAGTGGTCACACCAGTTAGTGGTTAGTGAAAACAATGCAGGGGAGCTACAAACATTATTATTTTTAATTAAGTAGAATACAGTGGAAAAAAATAGAACAGAAACATGCCTGGCATGCAGAAAGGTTAAGTATTTCTCTTCTTCCTTTCAGTTGTATGTAAGTGTTTACTGGTTTCCAAAATAAGATGTATTTTTTACTGTGAAACATAGTCAAAAAGTATTTAAAAGCCACTGCTATAGAAAGAAAATGAAGAAAAGGAAAACTTGCTGTCAAGAAGCTTGCATCTTTCTAGGAAGAGAAATCTAATTATTGAACAGCAAAGCCTCTGTACACAACAGCTAAAGCCTATGTGGTAAAATGAACAGTATATACAAGAACTGACGGGATGTCCTAGGGGATTAAGACTGGGGTGGGGGAATCAATGTGACAGTTCATCACTCTTTAAAAAACTTCCTTCACTCAGCTTCCTGTCCGTCCTTCTGGGACTGCCTTGTATGTTACTTCTTAGCTCCTGTGGGTGGAACAAGTCAGAATGGACACAGGTCTTAGGCCACTTCTCTCTTCTACCAACACTTGTTCATTCCTTAGGTCACCTCCTTCATCTCACAGCTTTCAGTACCACGTGTATGGCCACATGGGTTTTTCCAGCCAGAACTCCCAGGCTTTGACATTCAGCTAGTTGTATGTCTCGTGAGTATCTGAAATTTCATACATCCCAACCTGAATGCCTAATTTTCATCCCCTAATCTGCTTTAGCCTTCCTTATCTCACCTAATAGGAGTTCAGTCCTTCCACGGGTGATCCTTGACTTTTTCCCCCATCCTTAGGGAACTCTTAGCTCCATCTTTTACCCACCCCTTCACCTCTAGTCTGCCTGACTGCATGGACCTCCTTTCTCATCCCAGACTCCACCCTGCTCCCCTGCAGTCATTACCAACTTGACCACCTAAGTGATTCTCTTAAACTAGAACGTGTCTGTCTCTCATCAAAACCTGCCTTCTGGTCCATCCCACCTTGACTAAAAGCCACAGTCCTTACAGCAGCATGAAGATCCCGCACATCCCCTTATCACTGCCACACCTTCCACCTGCTCTCACTCCGCTCTGTCCACCTGGCCTCCACCTGTGTGCATGGCAGGGGCAGACACACTCTTCTTTCCGCCAAGGCTAACTCCCTGACCTGTTCCATCTGCACTCAGTGGCCCCCTCCTTAGAGAGGCCTCCGATGGGCACACCTCACCCTCTCCTCCTCCACAAACACTCTCTTCCCCTTCTCTGCTTTCCTTTTTTCCATAGCACATCTCACCATCTAAAGAACATTTTACTAATGTCTGCCTCCCCGCTTCCTTGGGAGGGCAGAGATTTCTTTCTTGTTGTATCCAAGCCCCCAAAGCAGCACCTATTTCATTTATAGTCCACTTTCCATATCCACAGGTCCCACCTCCGTGGATTCAACCAACTACAAATTACAAATATTTGGAGAAAATATGTTCCTTAAAGTTAAAAAAGGTAAAACTCAAATTCATCACGTGTTTGTAACAGTACACCAAGTACTGTTAAATGCAGGAGAATGAAGTGATGAGAGGCATTGGATTAGGTCTCATAAAGGAATCTAGACATGAAGAAAGGCAGCTGTCCCTAACCTTTTGGCACTGGGGACTGTTTTTATGGGAGACAATTTTTCCACAAACTGGGGATAGAGAGGTGGCAGTGGGTTGTTTGGAGATCAAGTGCATTATATCTGTACCTCAGATCATCGAATTGTTAGATTCTCCCGAGAGCACACAACCTAGGTCCCTCAGATGCTTGGTCTACAGTAGGGCCTGCGCTCCTACGACGATCTAAGTGGCACAAGGTGGAGCCCAGGTGGTGACGCAGGTGGTGGGGAGCGGCTGGTGATACAGATGAAGCTTCTCTGCCTCGCTCGCTCACCCACTGCACACCTCCTGCTCTGAGGCCCAGTTCCTAACAGGCCACAGACCAGGACTAGGCCACAGCCTGGGGTGGGGTCCACAGGATGAAAGTGTACAGGAGGATGTGATAGATTAGGTGCAAATACTATGACATTTTATATCAGGTATATGAGCAGCAGTAGATTGTGGTATCCTCAAGGATCCCAGAACCAAAATCACCCACAAATACCAAGGATATTGCAATAATTATTGCTTGTATTAATTAGCATGTATAGACATGTATGTACTGAGCATATATAATCACACTCAATAGAATGCACATTTACATATGCTAATTATTGCTTGTATTAATTAGCATATATACATGTATGTATTGAGCATATATAATCATGCTCAATAGAATAAATTAGAAGCATTCTAATAAAGCCACAGAAGAATGTGGCTTTTCTCTAGCTTAACCAGAAGGTAATCAGCATAAAGTGAAGCAAGAGAACACTGTCACAAAGCCTCACCCAGGAACCCTGACCTCAGAACCCTACAGGAATGCTCCAGCTGGAGCCTCTCCTTTCAGCTGGCCTTGGCCAGCTTGGAACTTCTGAATCAGATAGCTACAGGATGTCTCACACTCATCTGCGCACATGCTTGTGTGACGGCTCCTGGTGGTTACAGATATCTTGCTGCCTACAGAAAGTGTGTTAAACATGACTTAGAGCATGTGTCCTCAAGAGGCAACTTGCCATAGGATGATCATTAAAGCAGAGATTTAATGTATCAAACATGTGAATAAGGACACCAGTACATTGTTTAGCTCTTTCTAGATTTGAGAGTTAAACTGGTGTAGTCTGATGCTTTCATCGGATGAGAAGGGATGGGATTGAGGAAGGAAAGATTCTATTTTCATCCGTTTGCATGCAGTGTCCTATTAAGTGTTGTGAATATAACTTAGAATACGAAAACTCATGCAGTGCACAGATGTGGTAGTAATCAGAGAATGGTGATGAAAAACAGGGAATTTTGAGTTGTGTCTCTTTTTAAATCTGTTGGGGCTTTTTTGTTTGTTTATAAATATCAAAGAGCTAATAAGTTAATGATTCACGGTGTAATCATTTATAGCCTCATTGGAGAGATTTTGTATTTCAAAATTAATAGTAGAGAAAGTAAAGGAAAATATGTGTTGAAATGTATTCCAAACTTCACAACTTGTAAATTAAGCATTAACTCCAAAGATGATTGACTTGCCATTTTATAGATTATAAACTACTTGTATTATTTGCTAATAGTAAGATTATCAGACTATAAATTCTAAAGTAAAGACAAATACTCATAAGAGTCTGAAAATTATTTATCCTGTTTGTTCATTCTAAGATCGTCAGACTTTAAGTTCGAAGGAAAATATTCATACTTCTACAAATTTGACATAAGTAGGAGGTCTGCATTAGCAACAGACAGATGTGCTGAGAGATTTATAAGATTTTAGCCAACACCAAAGATTAATTTTTTTTTTTTGCAGTTTTTGGCCAGGGCTGGGTGTGAACCCGCCACCTGTGGCATACGGGGCCAGCGCCCTACTCCTTTGAGCCACAAGCGCTGCCCCACCAAAGATTACTTTTGATGACTGATGTTTCTACAACTGACCTTCTATTGACCTTAACAGGAAGACCACTAATCTTCTCAACATCTCTGCTTCTGAATACAAGACACAGAATTCTAGTTTGTCTCAGGGAATTCCGTTTTTGGAATGAGGAATTATAGCTACAAACCACATGGGATTTGGTGGACAAACGCCAGCACACTAGTGACTGTAACAATAATGGAAAACTGCAGTGGCTCAGCTGGCCATTCTCAGCCGACAGATATGCCCCCAAAATGCCTGAAAATGGACAGCTACACTAAACACTAAGGAAGGACTCTCTAAATTAGCTGTCTCCTATGCAGCAATGGACATAAATATATTTACCATAGACCTAAACATCTATTGTTTTATCTAGCACTCTTTTAAGATGTTTTTATATTTCATGAAAAAATGTAGCTGAGTAAAGTCTTTTGGTCCTTCCCAATATCTGATACTCACTTCTTGTTACAATTTTCAAAACGCTCTAGCATTGCATCTCCCAGCAACTCACCACTTTGAGTTTTATGTTTAATGGAAAATTGTGGTGACTAAGTTTTGAAACTCTTACAAACAGCACCCTGGTGTGATGAACAGAGCACAGAAATTTGAGTAATACAAACCTGCCTTTCGATTCTAATTTGCTGGAACATTTAGCATAAGTTACTCAATACCACTAAGTCTGAATTTCTCATCTTTGTGAGTAATAACAACATAGAGTTTTTATATTACATGAAATAATGTTTCTGTAGTAGAGATCTATGGCTCCCAGCAGTTCCTAAGGTCACATGTTAATGTACTCAGTGAGAATGGGAATATCTATGTCCCACCCTTCCATCAACAGGTCCAGAGATCCTTGGTAATTAGCAGATTTAAATTGCACAATCAACCCTGAGCCAACCAATGAAGTGGGGGATGTGATATGCTGACCAGCTTCTCCTAAAACACAGGACCCTGAGTGGAGAAGAAACGTTTGCCAAAGCAAAATCAGGGGTGTGTGACTACAAGAACCAGAAATGGAGCCAGGGTAGCCAAACTCATGCATATCCAGTACAGTCAAAATAGAGGGTAAGGCTAAAAAGTTCATAAATTTTCCCCTCTTATTTTTACATCATACTAGAGTCTAGTCTTAATTACTATGTCTTGTAATTTTTACTTTTGAGACAAGGTGTCTCTGTCTTGTCTAGGCTGCCCTTGAACTACCGGGTTCAAGGGATCCTCCTGCCTCGGTCTGCCAAGTATCTGGGGTTACAGGTGCTTGCCACCACCCCCAGCTTCTTAGTTACTATTTCTTGATGTGGTGTTGTCACAAAGGCATCTTCCCCAAAGGTAATGCCCCCTTTGATGTCAGCCAGCACCTCGATAACATTTCCCACTGGGGCCCCCAAAGGTCCGTGGGTCCCCCTCCTGCTTTGGGGACTGCAGGCCCAGCTATCGTCCTGCAGGGCTGCTTTATCAGCCGCACTCACACTTCACACACAAATGCTCCCCTCCTAAGGAACAGCTTCACCCCTGGAGAACAGGACTTATGGGAACAAACTGCAGACCCAGTAGGGAATTTGGAGGTGCTGAGATTTAATACCCAACTCAGCTTGACTTAATTTAAATCTACTTTTTACTCTTTTCCTTCATCCACCCTCTAGATTTGCTTGATCCCCTCAAAACTTATAAACTCCTATGAGAGCAGAGTCTGTTCTATAAAATGCTTTTGGTGTGTTTACCCAGCACCTGCTGTGGTGCTAGATTCCCTGTCGATACTTATAAATGTTTGTGGGTGAGAATAATTTCACAGGGTCAAGGGGAGCAAAGCACCATTATATATCACTGTTTACAACGTTCTGTTCTTTTAGGAGCATTTAAAAATGTTATTTGGAGGGCTATTTGTAGCAAAGGGTATAAGCCCTCTTTAAAAAGAGGTAGGCATTGACTCTTGTCCTTAGAAGGTAATTTTAAGTAATCTGAAGCAAATTAAGCTTTCCACCAGTTCGGGCTTCCAGGGGAGTTGGAAAGGGTGGTTGCCAAGGCGACCTCCCGACTGGAAGCCAACAGCCTACCTCAAGATCTGCGTACTGCATGATTGTGATTTTCCTAGTCTTGCTTTTTTTTTTTTTTTTCTTTTCTGCTTTTGCTATGAGAAGAGCAAGCTAAAAAGGCTACAGGGACATTTAAGCCAAGTCACATTTGTCAAGGTGAAAGCTGTGTGGCGCAGAAAAACAGTTATCCCTGCTGCAAAGGAGCCAAGTGAGTAGGGAATCTGAGAGCCCACTAAAAGTGCTTAGAAGGCCAGCGCATTACAGCCACGCCTGTGGAACTTGGAGGCAGGAACTTGAACTCCAGGATGGACCCTTCTTACAAATGCTAAATTGTTGCTGGGGAATTTGGAAATACCACCCCACCTGAAGCCGTCCTTAAAAATGTGAGGGTCCTGCAAGTTTTCTAATCTCTTGCTAACCTCCCCCCAAACTGTCCATTTTTGTTTAAGCAGAAACAGAACAGCAACTGTAAGGGAAGCAGCAATCGCTATTTTACTGCATCTTATTTTAAGTATTTATTTTTAAATACTTAACTTGACAGTGCTAGCACATTAATGACAAGACAATATTTACACTTATTTTAATAGTTAACTTTCTTTTTAAGTAGTATTGAGTGGGAGTATACACTCCATTCTTTTTTTTTTTTTTGTCAGTTTATTTGTTCATTCACTCAATCCTCATGCATCATGGATTCATCAGAGATAGGGGAGGTTATTAAAGGCTTTGGCAAATGCAGATTTCTACCAGTTATTATCACCTTGGGCAAGTCATTTCACCTTTTGGAATCTCTGTTTTGCAGCAGTAAAATGGAAATAGTAATACCTACTTCCTGGAACTGCTGGAAGGATTAAAACGAAGGAGCATTGGCGCTGCTCCCAGTCCTTAGAGATTATTTCATAAATGTCAGGTCCCCAGAGCTCCTTTCATACCACAGGGATTTCTCCTTCTCTTTACCCTTCCTCATCAAGCAGGGGAAAGGCTGAGTAGGCTGATTCCCAGGCACAGACACGCACCCTCATTCACCCGGTCGCTCTAACCACAGCTGGGAGGTGGCCATGCAAATGTGATCCATTATTGATACCCACCACTTCATCACAGCTCTTCCTTGCTACAGTGTCTTTATTTCTACCTAAGCAACCAAATGCCTACGTTATTCCTGCCAGCTTCTTTGGTTTCTCATAAAACAGTACTTAATCTGCCCAACCCAACCTGAGGTTCCTAAGTTTTCCTCCCCAGCCTCCGCCTGTGAGAACAGCTCACAGGATTGCACTGGCCTGCCCTTGGATATTTGCAGGACACCTGCTCCATCTTAGCTGTCCCGTCTTTCTAAGCATCTTCTTTCCTTTTGTGGCTCTCAGATTTCCCAAAATCTCACGCAGTTTTGTTCCTTCAAATCTCATCATTCAGTTTCCCATCCTGAAATAATCCACTTTCAGGGAGTCATGGCACGTGGCTTCATCTTCCCACCATTGTCTCTCGGGCTGTCATTGGCACAGAATGTCTGACTATATCTGCCCCGTAGTTATATTTCAATAACTGCAGCCCAGTCAGAGGGAGAGACATGGGCTCCGGGAGAGACTTTTAAGCCTTCCTATATCTGAAATAGCATCCTTGTAACTTTGGTTTCAAGGCACGTAACCCCTTATTTATTTATTAATGTTTCTCCTACAGGCAGACCTTAAACCCTATAAAGTTATTTTCTTATCTGAAATATATGGGCTGTAGTTTATAATAAAATAATAATCATTACCCAAAAGACACATGAAGATGAGCAGAAGATGCCAGAACTGTGAGTGGCAAACCGAAGCATGGGCACTAGTTACTAAACTCGTGGGACCTCAGTTTCTCTATTTGACAAACTAAAGTTATAATACTTACTCCTCTTATCTTTCAAAACAATTATAAGGATCGTGAGACAGTGAGTTTATGTTTTTGTGCAAAAGCACGGATGAATGCTAGTTGTTATTAGTTTGGTCACTATTGAACATGAGCTGTAAGTTCTATCATTACTATCCAAGAATACAACCATTTCGTGTGTATTGTCATGCATATTTTTAAAAGTTTCTAATTAATTATAAGACCCATAGTTTTCACATTTTAGCATCTCTGATGTTGAGATCAAGCACACCATCTATAGAGTATCAGAATTTAACAATGGCATTTATTTCTTTATTGGCAGCACAAAAAATATTGGGACGATTGCATTAGTATCTTAGATGCAGTAAGACATAGTATTTTATCTTAGAAGAAAGTTGAACAAGACTAAAATACTTTAGAGCAGCTTATCTATTCCAAAAGGGAACTTTATTAACGAAGTTTGGGCACCCCCTAAAAAAATCCAGGAAATGTTTAAGACATTCAGAAAAGAAGTTCTTATGTTGAGTCATACAAACTTCAAAAGTTCCTAATGAGAAAGATTTTTAAGGACCCCTCCCCCCAGATCATAATACTTTTAGCTCCCACACCTCCCAGAGCTAGAATGATCCTCTTTCATCTGAATTTGAGGCAGGGGAAATGTCAGCACCAAAAGGCACCCCATTTCCAAATGTCCTAGAAGAGAGGTAAATACCATTTTTGCCCATGGGCAATTTAATAGAGACACTTTCTTATCATAAAAGAAAATGTTGTATTGCATGTGGTTACATATACAGTCTATTTGCAGTTATAGTCCTATGCTAGAGTATCTAATAAATAAAAGGATGGTGGCAGCCTTATAAAATGCTTTTTAATGCCCAAGATTTTGAAGGTTGGTCATATTTTAAAAGTAGCCATGAAGAGACAGATTTCTAACCTTCCTTCTCAGATTTTTGTGGTGCCTTGAAGTTCACAAAGTATACTTGTACGTTTTATTCCTGTTTATCTATTATCATTCACGGTTTACAGACAGAAAAACTGAATCAAAGACGTGAAATGGCCTATCCAAGGTCAACGTAGTGAGTGAAACTGCAAAGTGGTAGTGGAATTCATTCATTCAGGTTCACATTTACCCAGAAGCCTGTTCTGTTTCTGGTACCGCCCTAGGCCCCCGGAAAGCAGCAAGAAGCTGCCCCATTGACTTTTTTCCCTACCTCTGTGACTGTGAGCTGGACACAGAGAGCCTTCATTCAGCCCAGGGCCCCACCCCCAGCGACTAGCCCTCACAATCCTCATACATGTGGAGGATATAGGTCTAGGGCCGATGTATATTGAAAGGTCTTTCCAAACATAAAAACAATTCCCACAGAGCTTTCTTTTCTCCTAAGTTTTCTGCTTTGCAAACCAAAAGGAGGTATCTGCAGTTAGATCTCTGGGAAGCCCCCAAACTGGCTTACCCAGGGTGGCCCCAGGGCTATGGCTCCCGTCTCAGTCAGCTGGAACAGAGACAAGTCCCCAGAACAAAGAGCCCTGGGGAGCTCTAGATTAAAAATAGTAGGAACACATAGTATATTAGGAATTTATGCTTTTGCTTCATGTATCTTAATTATTTCTGCCCCTACATTACCAAAGAAAAATGGACAGCAGACATCAGAGGTTTCTAAGAAAGCCAACGTCATCCGTCATCAGGGAGCATTGTGCTTGCTCAGTACCGTGCCAGCCAGCAGTGCAGAACTCGCAAGAAACAGACCTCTACTACGCGCTTCCTGTGTGATTGTGGGCATCACCTCATTTGTTCCATGCATACTTCTACAGGGTAGGAAAGCAGGGTACAGAAAAGTTATGAATTTGCCCATCAGGAATTCAAACCTGGGCAGTCTAATCTCAGAGCCCATCCCTCTCACCTCTTAGCAATATAGCCTACCCTGATTTCAGGGAACTTACAGAGTTACTGGAAAGATGAAACAAAAACACAAAGAACAAGAAGCATATCAGTCAACACTTTGCAGTTATGCAAATAAGTACTCGATGTGATCATACCCATCTGAGGTTGGCAAACTTAGCAAGACGTGCAGTCTCCATCACTACCATATACTCTGTCCTCATAGCTCAAAAGCAGCCATAGGTAACACCTAATGAATGGGCATGCCGTGTACCAATAAAACTTTATTTGCAAAAACAGACCGTAGACTGGATTTAGTCTGCAAGTTATAGTTTGCTGACCCCTTTTGTAGATGGTGTATACTATAGATTTCAGAAAGGAGAAGATCAATTGAGGCTGGAGCAGTTGATGGGGACTGTAGGAGAGCTGAGTTCAGCTTTAAGGAAGATTTCATGAGCTTAGAAGACGCTGTGTGACCCAGCCCCCCAGCACCACCTCTCACCACTGCCTCTTGCCCAGTGGCCTCTGAGCAGGCCGGCATTTTCATTCCTAGGGCTTTGGTTACACCAAGAGAGTCTCTTACTATAGAGACTTTACACTGTCTGATCCTTCTGCCAGGAAGGTCCTTCCTTCATATCTCAGATCTTGTCTTCAGAAATTACTTCTTCAAGACAGCTTCTCTTAAAGAACAAGTTAAAGCAACTCCCTCTGGCTACCCTAACACGTAGCCTCATCTTACTTTCCCCCAGAATTCATGCTTTCTAAAATTATCCTGTTCATTTATCGGCATGCTTGTCCTTTACTTATCTCTCCCAGCTCTCCTTCTAGAATGTAAATTACACAGAATGGAGTCAGCATTTGTATTTTCACTGCCATAGCAGATAAATAATTATAAAATACTTGCAGAAGTAAAGGAATAATGGAGGTTGGAGGAAAGCAGACAGAAAATGTAAGCACCCATTAGGTGGTGTTTAGTTCCTCCTGTTCTGTGACTGAATAGACTATCACCTTGATTAGAACAGCCTATCATTCATTGTTTGTGACACCATTTCAACTCAGAGCGCATCCTTACCCTGTAATTAGAGAATGATAGCATTTGATCACTGTCATTCGTTAGTCAAGGGCAAGTCTTCTGGACTTCTTAATGATGACATGTAGTTTAAGTTATAGATGGGCTACACTTAAAGTAGAAAATGCAGACGAATTCTCATTTTGTTTATCAAAAATAAAGAACTCTATTATGTGTAAAGCTTAAACATAAGCCTTAAAAAGCAAATGATCCTTTTTTTTCCTAATCCGTAGCTATTGTAAAATCTAACCTCTATTAGATTGTTTTTATTATTTCTTTACATTTGTTGGGTCCAACCACCTCCTAAGCTGATGGGGACAAACATGACATCTCACCAGCCTGGAATTAGCATGTGCTCTTTCTCTCTCCTCCTGCTTCCCTTTCTCACCAAGACTAACGATCCCTTAAACTGCCATCACCAGCAATAATGAGGGCTTTTCTCAGATAGCTGCAAGGTTAACCTTTTCTTGAATTACTCTAAATCTCTTCTTTCCATGCAACTGATGTGGAAAGATGCAGCAACCTCTGACCAGCTCACAACAGCAGCTGCAGCCATATAATTATCCTCTCTTTCCAGTCAAAAAGGAAGTACCCATTTTACTCTTTGGGCCCCTTACAACCACATGTGTAAACAATACTTCCCTTTCGCTTTAGAGGTCAAGAAACTGAAGATAACAACTGGCTTAATTAGAGCAGTTGTACTGGCCTTTACAGGTCAGCAATAGCAGTTTTCTTTTCCAAGGTCTGGATTTTCTGTGTCATTACATTTTTCCTAGAACCAATATCTGTATTAATTTATATGCAACCTTGTTCTTTGCTACCTTTAGATGTATAAATAATGTCTTAATATTCCAATTCCACTTCAATGAAAGTAAATCACTTCCAGACCACTTTTTAGCTGTTATCACTTGAAAAGTAAGGTTAAGTGAAAGATGTACAGAATAGGTTGGGCATGGCAGAAGACACCTGTCATCCTACCACTCTGGGAGGCCAACATGGGTAAATCCCTTGAGTTCAGAAGTTTGAGACCAGTCTAAGCAAGAGATCTCATCTCTGCTAAAAATAGAAAAATGAGCCAGTCATCGTGGTAGGCACCTGTGGTCCTAGCTACTTGGGAGGCTGAGGCAGGAGGATAGCTTGAACTCAGGAGTTTGAGGTTGCTGTGAGCGAGGCTGAGGCCACAACATTCTAGCTAGGGCAACAGAGTAAGGCTTTGTGTCTCAAAAAATAAAAAAATAGATATACAGATTAAATACTTCTAAGCAGGTTCCTTTAGCTTTTTTATAGTACAAGCTAATATTTCTTCCATAAACTAACGTTGAAAATATACCTAAACAGAAATGTGCCGTGTATTGTTGCATAAGTGATATAAGCTAATCCATTTGTCATTAGTCTTTGACATATTTCAGAGACATGAATGCTTATGAACTCACATTGCTACTTACTAAGCTAGTGTGCATTGTCTATGACCCTCAGCTATACCGAGTTAATTTTAAAATGTAATTGCTAAGCCAATAGTGAAGTTCTGAACATGATCATATCCACATAATGAGTCATCTGCCAATTGAAGAAAAACAAGACTGTTCACAACATTTATAATTTCCCAAGAAATTTTTGCTGCTGTGGTGACTTTGATGCTTTTTAACCATAAAAGTAAAAACACTACATTGTTACTAGCATAATTAATAAATGGGATGGATTAAAAACATGTCATGAACTATAATTGTGCAGTTCTGCAGGTGCCACAAAACACAGCCTAGAAAGAGGCAGCATGAAATAGTACAAGGTCCTAGAAAGGGCCCTGTGGAAACTCTGGACCTTCCCAGCCATAACGCTGGGGTCAAGTTTCATGGCCGTAGCTTCCTCATTTTTAACATGGGTATGATAATAATAATACCACCCCTCAGCTAAGTGGATCAAATGGACTAACATATATAAAACACTTAGAACAGTGCCTACACACAGGACCAACAGTATAAGAATGTATTAAATGGTGGCAGCTGTAGCTCAGAGGAGTAGGGCACTGGCCCCATATACCGGAGGTGGCAGGTTCAAACCCAGCCCCAGCCAAAAACAAAAAAACAAACAAACAAAAAGAACGCATTAAATGAAATAACATGCTACAGCATGAAATTGAATCTTTGTCAGTACTTTTCAGAATTAGAACCTATAAACTGCTATTTTCGGAACTTCAATCTGATGTTTCTAGATATAAACTTTTTTCAAATTATACAGGTCAATTAATAATTTAAGAAGCAAATAATCGTGCTTTTATTTTTACTAGCATATCTCTTCTCACTTCCTGCAACCTATAATATTTAGAAATCCCAGTCTAATACGTGTTATGTATCATTTTGGACAATTTTCCTAACACTTAACTTTCAAAATCATATATTATTAATCACAAAGTTTAGATTAATATAATTCGGATCCTAGAAGTCAAACCAGAATACTTCGAACCCCAGTGCTGCCACATACTAGCTGTGTGTCCTTAGGCAAGCTCCTTAACGTCTCTGAGATCATGCTTCTTATATGAAAAACGCTGAAAAAATGCACACATTATGGATTCAATGAAATAAAGTCCTGTACTCAAATTGTTTAGCATAGTTACATGTTAATAATTAAGTACTAAGGCTCGGCGCCTGTGGCTCAACGGGCTAAGGCGCCAGCCATGTACACCTGAGCTGGTGGGTTCGAATCCAGCCCGAGCCCGCCAAACAACAATGACGGCTGCAACCAAAAAATGGCCGGGCATTGTGGCGGTCGCCTGTAGTCTCAGCTACTTGGGAGGTAGAGGCAAGAGACTCGCTTGAGCCCAGGAAGTGGAGGTTACTGTGAGCTGTGATGCCACAGCACTCTATCCAGGGTGATAGCTTGAGGCTCTGTCTCCAAAAAAAAAAAAAAATTAAGTACTATAGGCTGAGTGCCTGTACCTCAGCAGCTAGGGTGATGGCCACATACACCCAGAGCTGGCAGGTTCAAACCTGGCCCGGGGTCTCCCAAACAAGAATGACCATGATAACAAAAAAATAGCCAGGCATTGTGGTGGATGCCTACAGTCCCAGCTACTTGGGAGGCTGACGCAAGAGAATAGCTTGAGTCTAAGAGTTTGAGGTTGCCGTGAGCTGTGACACCAAAGCACTCTATGGAGGGTGATATAGTGAGACTCTGTCTCAAAAAAATAAATAAATAAACATAAATAAATAAATAATTAAGTACTATGTTATTTTAATGGATAACCAGTAAATAGCATTGAAATATTAAATGCTTCTTTATCTTTTCGTCATAAACCTGGCCAACTCCAGGGAGCCCTTCCCAGATACCAGGGTGTTCCTTTCTCTTCGCTGTTACCGATACCTCCTGTCCTAGTGTCTCTTTAGTACATATTCCATTGACCACACCACCTCTTAAACTTCCTAACATGTTCATTTGGAACTAGCCCTGCATGTATTTATGCTTTGTCTCCTCATCTCTCTTATAAGCAGATTGAGGGCAAGAGAACCAGCCTCCCCTTTTATGGGTCTCTTTGAGTTTGGCCCCGTGCTGTGTTCTGTGCACTGTGGGCTGTTTGCTACTCCTGGATGGATGAAAATCGTGGTGATTATGCCGTTCTTTCACCAAATGGGGAAGGAGTGAAATCTTAGGTGGAGTTCATACTGAAGTGGAAAATCTAGGTAGGAAAGGAAGAGAGAAAGTCGTAATAAAGACGCCTTCTGAAAGGCAGGGCAACGTCCTACCAAACTCAGAAGAAATGATTGTGGAAAGAGAAAAGAGCCGTGCAGACTGACACTTAGGGGTTTAGAGTAGGATCCAGGGAAGCAAGAGGAACAGCACCATTGAGACAGCAGGAGCTGCACAGCTCAGGACAGCAACCGCAGAGGCAGGAGGGGAGACAGTCACGGGCGTCGTTAATTCTAAGTGAGGGCACGTGTGCGTGTAGAGGCAAAAACACAAATGAAGAAAATGCCATTAGCTGTCATGAGGAGATCACCGAAAATGCTTAATGAGTGTTTAAGCAGATCTGGGGAAGCTGAATTCAAAAAGAGGGGTTCACAAAGAAGAAGTGACTAGGAAGCGAATGCAGCTGGTACAGAACTGGCTTAGGAAGAAGAGAGACTGGACATGAGAAGGTGAAGGTGGAAGGAGTGGGGCGCTGTAGATCAGCTTCGCAACCTGTGGGCGCAACCCACAGGAACCCTATTAAAGGGTTTCGGCATTAGAAAGGTTGAGAACCACTCATGTAGCTCAATCAGAAACCATTCCTGAACCTTAAATGACCACTGAAAACCATCACCAAAAACCTCAAATAAAACTACTCTTCCAGCTCAGCGCCTGTGGCTCAGCAGGCTAAGGCGCCAGCCATGTACACCTGAGCTGGCAGGTTCGAATCCAGCCCGGGCCCGCCAAACAACAATGACGGCTGCAACCAAAAAATGGCCGGGCGTTGTGGAGGGCGCCTGTAGTCCCAGCTACTTGGGAGGCGGAGGCAGGAGACTTGCTTGAGCCCAGGAATTAGAGGTTGCTGTGAGCTGTGAAGCCACAGCACTCTATCCAGGGTGACAACTTGAGGCTCTGTCTCAAAAAAAAAACTGCTCTTCTTTCCAGCGACATCCTGAATGCCTGACTCAACTGTGCTCAGTTTGAGAAAACTAAGTAAAAATGAATCAGAGTGAATGGTATTAATTTTTCCTAATACAGAGTTTATTTTAAAGATTGAGACATGGAATGCACATGGTTAAAATATTTTCAAGCCTGTTACTTTATAACATTTATGGAAAGGTTAACATCTAATGTTTTGGATAAGTATCTATGTTACACGTATGCGGGGTCATAACAAAATGAACAAAAGAAAAAGGTCGGATTTTATAAAAAGTGAATTATCTATTTTCTTTCTGAATAGGTTCCTCAAGACGAATGGTCAGGGTACACCCCTCGAGGGAAAGACGATGAAATTCCATGCCGAAGAATGCGGAGTGGCAGTTATATCAAGGCTATGGGGGATGAAGACAGTGGCGACTCAGACACGAGTCCCAAGCCTTCTCCCAAAGTCGCTGCGCGAAGAGAAAGCTATCTCAAGGCTACTCAGCCATCCCTTACAGAACTCACCACACTCAAGTAAGTAGTCCCAATACTGTGGTCCAGCTCCTTGTATTAGGAGCTGATGGTCTGACTTCTAGAGTAAGCATGTCAGAAAACATCCTACAGATGGGGTGTGACTCACTGAATGGCTGATTGATTTTGACATTGGCTCTGATCTGTATACCCATATGCCTTCAAAGAGGGGGAGCCCACATGTGCTCTGTACCCATCATGAGCTGAACCCCCCACTTCCAGTTGAAAGGTTTGAAACAATCCAGAATGACTTCTTGAAAGAATTAACATTTCAAGCCAATAAGAATATCCGTGTGTCCCAGTTCTTGGACATTTGTTCAGTCACCAAATATGCAAGAGCGCTCTTAAAAGATCCTTGAATGTTTCAGGTTACTGAGTAGTGTGATAGAGGAGACTGTCTTGGAGAAGCTTATAGGATATGGCTATGTTTGAAAATTAGGTGATGTGTGAACATTCTTAATACACATTTTTAAATTTGAGCACTTGATACATATTACAATTTGCAAGACCTTAAAAATGTTTTATATTTTTGTTTTGAAAAATGTGATTATAAATACAGTTCACCCAGCAATGAGGGCACATTCTGAGAAATGTGTCATTAGGCAATTCCATTGTTGTGTGGACACCACAGAGCATGCTTACACAACCTTGATGGTGCAGCATCGTAAGTATTTGGGTATCTAAATATATCACAAATACTTACACAATCATAAGTATTTGTGTATCTAAATATATCTCTGATACAGGCTAGCTAAAAGTAAAATGAAATAAAATAAACGTACCTCAACATAGAGAAGGAATTTTTCAGCTCCAGTATAATCTTATAGGACTAGAACCGTCTGTGCAGTTCCTCATTGATGGGAACATTGTTATACAGCACGTGACTGTAGATCTTATGTCCACTTATGCTATTTGAAGACAAAGAACGACATTGCAAGGGAAGCTACTAAAATTGTTTATTTTAAGCAAGACCTGATTTAATATTTAATACTGTTTATAGAGAGTAAATCAGGGTCTTAGAACATGGATTCAGACAAAATTACATTTGGACCTAAAAAATATTAGTATTATAGATAATTAATGTTTTAAGAGCCTTTGATTCTTTATTTTGATAAAATGTATATTATTGTTCCTATATGTACATTATCTATTTATAATTTTTTTTGAGACAGAGTCTCACAATGTTGCCTTTGGTAGAGTGCCATGACGTCACAGCTCACAGCAACCTCCAACTCTTGGGCTTAAGCAATTCTCCTGCCTCAGCCTCCCAAGGAGCTGGGACTATAGCCACCCACCACAACACCCGGCTATTTTTTTGTTGCAGTTATCATTGGTGTTTAGTTGGCCTGGGCCAGGTTCAAACCTGCCACCCTTGGTGTATGTGGCTGGCGCCAAGCCTATATTATAATATTTTATACAAAATAAAATGTTAAAAGACAAAGACGATTAAAACCCAAAAGACCAAAGCAGTTGAGTTCAGGAAAACACACCAGGCTATTAATCAAGAACACTGAAAAGTAACTGACAATTCTGAGTTGAGGATTCATTTAAGTAGCAAATTATATTTTATATTTTAAAGAACTGGACAGGGTTATTCCCTTTGTGAATTCCTTTTCAAAGGATTATGTGAAACCACAGTGGATCAATTTAATCAAAAATTAATACTAATACATTAGTAAGCCAACCCAAGAAAAGGAGTCCTTCTTTCTTTCCTGCGGCTTCCTGTTCCCTTCTTTGCCTTTATTACTGCAGGTTTTAATTTCCTAGGACTGCTCTAACAATGTACCACAAACTTGGTGGCTTGAACCAATAGAAATTTATTGCTTTATGGTTCAGGAAACTGGAAGTCTGAAATCAAGATGTTGGCAGGGTCCAGCTCCCCTGAAACCTGCAGAGGATAATTCTTCCTTGTGTTGTGGTCGGCTTGCTCGGCATTCCTTGGCTTGCAGCCACAGCACTCCAGTTGGTCTGTATTGTCATGTGGTGCTTTCCTATGTCTGCTTTTGGCTGTCTTCTTATGATGCCAGTCATATGGATTAGGGCCTCCCTGATGACTTCATATAAACTTTATTAAATCTGCAAAGACCCTATCTCCAAATAAGGTCACATTCACTAACACTTGGAGTTAGGACTTCACTGTGTCTATTTAAGGAGCACAGTTTAACTCACAAAACTGCCATGCAAGTTGAAAGTTGATCATGGAAATAAGATGTAGAAAAAGGGCTTCGTGGTACTTTAGCATACATCATGGAGGCTCAGAAAAGTAAATACTGTAGAACCTATAAGTTGACCAACCTAGGGACTGTAAAAAACTGGTCAACATAGAGAGGTGGTCAACATAAGGAACTAGCCCCACCGTACTGATATGTACATGTAGTGGACATCTTACCTATGAAAATTAGCTCAACTTAAGGAGTTGGTCAGTGTAGGGAGGTGGTCAGCAATGGAGGTCCTATGAAAAGGACTCATCTGAAAAGAACTAGATTTGTAATAAAGGCAGCCAGCCAAGGTGGTATACAATGAGGGCAGCAAGGACCCTTTTGACAAATGTCTTCCTTGAGCCTTAAAATACCACTCCACTAAAAACAATAAAAGTTAGTCACAGCTGTGATGTTGAGCTGCATCTTCCAGAAGATGCAAAAAAAGGATGCAATGGGTAAGAAAGTCACTTAGACCTGCACCCTGCAGGCCCTTCTACCTCATGAGTATCCCTCATGTGAGGTTGTCATCAGGATGCACTCACTGGGTCACTGAAAGACACTGTGGAGTCTTGGGAAATGCGGTGCAGTGATCACTGCTGTTCATGGGTGCAGTGATCTTGTGGTGCAGTGATCACTGGTGTTCATGGGTGCAGTGTACTTGCGATACAGTGATCACTGCTGTTCATAGGTGCACTGATCTTGTGATGCAGTGATCACTGTTCATGGGTCCAGTGTACTTGTGGTATTGTGATCACTGCTGTTCACAGCAATGCGCAGGTGTGAGGGGAAAAGAAAGGAGCAGAGAAGAGGAGAATGCCCAAAGGGAGGCTGAGCACAGTGAGAAAGGCTAAACTCAACATTGACAATTGTGCCTAGGGGCTACTCTGGTAGCTTCTAGGGTATGGAGAACCCCTCCAAGTCATCGGAACTCTTTCTTTCTCTTTTATCTTCTACACAATATTACCTTTTTCTAATGTCCTGAATCATGTTTCTCCAACCATCATATATTTCCTTTACTACTCAGTAGTTCTAAGGGCAGAAAGAGGCAAACATACAGAGAATTGCGAGGCTGAAAGTAGGTCAGCTACTTCAGACAGTGAAATCAGTGAACGGAGTGTAGGTTAGTGACTGCTGCTTCCTTCCCCAATACTTGTTGAAATCCAAATCGGTAGCCACAGGACTAGGGGACACCTACTAGGTTGAATAACATTTTTCTTTACTTAAGATGGAGTTTTACCAAACCATCTCTATCATCCCCTCTTCCTTTGAAGGGAAAAAACCATCTGACTACCATCTTTGTCCCCTGTGCTACGATCCCATTCCCTGGAATCATTTCTCATAGCTCTACTAACCTCCTTTCATTTCTCCCCCATGTATTCTATGAGTTCCATTTGATCATTGCCATCTACATATTACGTCTTCGTCGTGTTCAACCACAAATGATTATTAGCGATCTCTAGTTTAACCAGATTTAAGGAAATACGCTATGAAGCAAAGATTCAAACATGATGTGACTCATGATCAATTCTGTCTTTTATCTCTTGATGATGTTTTGACTGGAGATCATTATTTTTCTAGAAGTTTGAAGCCTTCAGTCCCTCATGAGAAAAAAGATCCCCATATCCTGGAATTCTAGTTCCTCAAAAAAGAAAACTATATTTATGTTTCTACTTCTTTGACATTTAAGTCATTTTTTTTTCCTTCTTCCTCCTCAGCAATTCACAGCTTTAGGGATGAATCATAGCCATGAACCAAGATAGCTAAAATTAGTCAAGTAAGATGGGGGCAGCATTTTGTTGAAGGTTTTCAACTCCCATCTTATCTCAGAAATGTTGAAGAGAAGGCACTCCTACACTTTCCTACGTTGTTTTTCTTTTTTCTCTTCCATTTTCTATTTTCCAAAGGCATCTGGAGGGTTTATCTGTGTGGGTGGTTTTCATCGGCTACTTAATGTTAGTTAGGTATTGGGTCTGCAGACAGACAAGGCGTAAGGTCACTTGAACATTCTGGTGTCAGGAGTAGACTTGAGACAATAAAGCCCATCTCTGTGCCTACAAAACTCCTGTAGCTACTCTCTGAAAACTATTGCCACTGTCATTATCTTCTCTCGTTCCACAGCTATTAACAAATCTCTTCATGTCATCACCAGCTTTTCCTTCTTCTTTACTTATTAGACAACAAAGAATTTGAAATAATGTTATCACCCTCAAATATTAGTATTTTCAAAAAGAGTTTCTGAATGTTTAATCGTAAATTTTTATTCAAGTAGGGAAGAGATTCGAGGGCCAATAGCTTGGCTCTGACAAAGAATGTAAGTCTTTTACTTGGATTTGCTATCATATGCTATTCATTTAGGAACTGAGACTACTATCTGCAACCATGATTAGTTAGGACCATGTCCAAATCCTATCTTAGACTTTTATTCAATGTGCTATAGAAAGAAATATTTTTAATGATATTAAGTGAGCTGTCTTTTAAGAGATTCTAAAGTTAAATTCAAATGTCTGTTAAACCTTGGCAAATAATACCTTAAAATGTCTTCAGGACTTCTTTATCCCTTCATTCAGGTACTAAGAAAAATTTTCACCTGGAAAAAAATAGTCGTTCTTTATGATTATAGGTGTTGAGGTGGAGCCCGTAGCTCAGTGGTATGGCGGCCACATATACCAAGGCTGGCCGGTTCCAACCTGGCCAAGGCCAGCTAAAACAACGACTACTGCAACAACAACTGTGGCAGGCATCTGTGGTCCCAGTTACTTAGGAGGCTGAGGCAAGAAAATCACTTAAGCCCAAGAATTGGAGGTTGCTGTGAGCTATGATGCCACAGCACTCTACTGAGGGTGACATAGTGAGACTCTGTCTCAAAAAAAATAGATTATAGGTCTTGAAATACCTCTGAAATTGGGGAGAGAAGGGCCCCAGGCATTTCCAAGAGGGCCAGTCAGAGCTCCTAGCAATTTTGATAAAATGTCCAACCAAAGGCTTCAGGGAGGTTTATTTTCAATCTAAATGCCTTGAAGGCAGATAGTTTTTCATTATAAGGATGGTTAATCTTAATCTTTCTTAATCTTAATTAAGATTAAGATTTCTTAATCTTAATTAAGATTAAGATTTCTTAATCTTAATTAAGATTAAGATTACTTAATCTTAGAAGATTAGATTTCTTAATCTTCGTTTTTTTCCCTTGGCCCTGAAACATTTTTTCTTCCTTTTTTCTTTTTAGTTTGTTTTAGACAAATTGAAGAAATACAAAATAGCTTCATCTATTACTAATAAATACTAAATAGCAGATGAAATAGAAGATTAGATTTCTTAATCTTCATTTCTTTGGGTGGTGCCTGTGGCTCAAAGGAGTAGGGCGCTGGCCCCTTTGCCAGAGGTGGTGGATTCAAACCCAGCCCCAGTCAAAAACTGCAAAAAAAAAAGTCTCATTTTTCCTTTGGCCTTAAAACATTTTTTCTTCCTTTTTTCTTTTTGGTTTGTTTTAGACAAATTGAAGAAATACAAAATAGCTTCATCTATTACTAATAAATACTAAATAGCAGATGAAATAGAAGATTAGATTTCTTAATCTTCATTTTTTCGGGTGGTGCCTGTGGCTCAAAGGAGTAGGGCATATGCCCCATATGCCAAAGGTGGTGGGTTCAAACCCAGCCCCAGTCAAAAACTGCAAAAAAAAAAAAAAAAGTCTCATTTTTCTTCCCTTGGCCTTGAAACATTTTTTCTTCCTTTTTTTCTTTTTGGTATGTTTTAGACAAATTGAAGAAATACTAAATAGCTGTGTGGCTTTTGGCAGCTGGATTAATGTCTCTGAACCTCCTTATAGATGGTAGTCTCCAGCTCTTAGCATGATGGCACCACTCAGGGCCCCTGCCACAACTCCTGTTCTCCAGACACAGGCCTGTGGCAGACAGCATTAGCAGATCCCAGCATTGATGAGCCCACCATCTTTCCCTTTGAGTACAGACTGAGCCAGACACCTCTGGCACCACAATTTAGAAGGCAGCGTCTACAGATGCCATCGTTAGGCCCCCTGACAGGTCTCAGCAAACCTTTCAACAACCCTAGTGGTGTAATTGTAGGAACACCCAATAGAACTGGCGGTTCACGGTTTAAAGACAAAAGAATGTAGCATTGGTGAAGAAAGTAAGCTGTAAGAAGAGGTAGATGAGGTGTCCTCCTTCAGCTTGACTGCTGAAGATTTAAAATGAATCAATTCCACATAAGCAACCCAAAACAATAGCTTTCTGCTGGAGTCTCTTTTATTTTTTTCTTTGTGTAATTTTCTTTCTGTTTCACCCTCCAGACACACTGTGTCCTCTGCCTGTTCCTCACATTCCACATGCCCCTCCTACCCACCTACTGTTCCTTATATTCCTTTTCTTCCCAGAGAAAGAGAGAAGGGGGAGTGAACACAGGAGCATCACTGTTTTTTCCCAAAGATGGGGACCATATTTAAGAAAAGAGCAATTCGCATCATCCCATCTTTGTTCTAAGTAGCATGATGTGTCTGTTTTCCTTTGTTGTCTGTCCTTCCCAAATGCTTCTTGGTTCCTCTCCTACCTGTGCCTCGGTGTCATCATAACAGGTAATGTCACATGCTCTGGACAACGATAGGGAGAACAGAAGAACACAACCTGTCACTACAAAATTGTCAACTTATGTCCTCAGTGATGTAAACTCGGGGTAGTTTCTGTTCTTCCCTGGCCTGAATACTTTCTGCTATTGTCCCCTATCCTTCTAACTCACCCCCCCCCCCACCCACACACACACACTTTTCAAAATAATAAGAAATGGAAAAAGTTTAAAAGGGGGAAGTCATTCTTGCTCATAAACAAATAATCCTGACTAATATACTTTAAAATACAAAAGTAGCAAAAGACATTGCCAATTATATCAGTCTCTGATCGCTCTGTTCCAGCTTACAAAAGAATACTTTAGTGCTTCATTGGACTGTGAATGCCCTCCTCCAAGTGACATGGGCAAGTATGGGTATTATACTCTGTTCCGTCCTGGTCTCTTGCTATATCATTACTCTTCGGGAAAGCCTATTTTGGAAGGCAACTTACCAGATTGTATAGACCCTATAATGATCATGACTCCAGAGCGGGGAGAAATACTTGGGTGTCTCTAGGAGAGGTGACAGAATGAAAGGAAGTCCAGATACTTTTCAGAGAGAAGCAAAGAAGATGTTTTTTTCCAAGTAGGTGAGATAATTACATTTGGGGGAGGTTCTGAGTGCCGGACTAAGCCCTAAAGGGTTTTGGTTTCGTCATCAAATCTCTCCACTTGTGATTTTGACCACTTTGCAAATGAGGACTCTGCTTTGCAGAGAGATTGAATAACTTATCCAAGGTTATCTATCAACTAAATATCAGAGCTAGGATTTGAGCCCAGTTATAGAAAGCAGAAAAGATAAAAGCTGGGCAGAATGTTGAACTTACTAACACTGTTATAATGAACTATTTCAAAGAGGTTTAAAAATGGAGGGGAAAGGTGCCTTGGCGCCTATAGCTCAGCGGCTAGGGCGCCAGCCACATACACCAGAGCTGACAGGTGCGAATCTAGCCCAGGTCTGCCAAACAACAATGACAACTTCAACCAAAAAATATCTGGACATTGTGGCAGGCGCCTGTAGTCCCAGCTACTTGGGAGGCTGAGGCGAGAGAATCACTTAAGCCTAAGAGTTGGAGGTTGCTGTGAGCTGTGATGCCACAGAACTCTACCCAAGGCAGCACAGTGAGACTCTGGTTCCAAAAAAAAATGGAGGGAAGAGGAAGATCAACTGGGTGTGGACAGCTGAGAAGTGGTGGCCAAGAAGAAGACATTAAAAACAGATTGCAAGGATAAGAATGGATTTGAGGGGCTGTCAAAGGCTACGGTGAAGTAAGTTCTGACCTGTTAAGTGTCAGCTGCAAACATGCAGCGGAAACTGGAAGGACCTGGAGAGCCGTCTTGACTCAGGCATGGCCTAGAAGGAAGGAAAGAAGGACCAACGGTTAAAACAGCAGAGCTGCAGGAGGGGGTGCTGACAGAGGACAGTGGCCTTCATTCACCTCTGCGAGAACTAGCACAACAACAAATCTAGACCCAGACCTGCTCTGGGGCTTACAGTGTGTCACCGGTGCCTTCTTCAGGTGACGGCAGACCAGGCTTGCATTCTAGACAGCCAGTTACTCAGGGTGGAATAAACAATATTCCGGGACACTAGAGAGATGGGAGCCAGGGGACACCCCAGTGGAGGGGTCTAGAAAATTTGGTAGTACTGACCAAAGACACTACCCACTGTACTGCCCGAAGACTTCTGTTTGCAAACAGCCTTCAAATTCCATTGTCTTGGCCATCTACTGGCTGCCATTTCTTCAATTTAGTGTCTATGTTACCTGCCAAAGTACAGTCACAGGTAAAGAGCAGCCTAACTACAATCAGAAAATGTATTCATGGCTCAGTACCTGTGGCTCAACGGGCTATGGTGCCAGCCACGTACACCTGAGCTGGCGGGTTCAAATCCAGCCTGGGCCCCCCAAACCACAAGAACGGCTGCAACCAAAAAATGGCCGGGCGTTGTGGCAGGCACCTGTAGTCCCAGCTACTTGGGAGGCAGAGGCAGGAGACTTGCTTGAGCCCAGGAATTGGAGGTTGCTGTGAGCTGTGATGCCATGGTATTCTATCCAGTGTACTCTTTCCAGCTTGAGGCTCTGTCTGAAAAAAAAAAAAAAAAGAAAGTATAAGTCAGGGCTTTCTTGTTAATTAATTTAAAAAGAAGAGCGTAGACACCAGACAAGTAAGGTTCAACTTTATGATAGGCCTCTGAAAGATTTGTTAAAAACAAAGTTACTATTTAGTAACTGAAAGCTTGCTAGATAAACTGAAAAAA
>CAUYON010044821.1:0-19686 GCA_963573935.1 Arctocebus calabarensis
GTGCTGGTGAAATTTTTTTGTCTTTTGCTCTCAAGGGCTTTATATTTAGTGAAAAAGACATTGCACAAGAAACAAATCTGAAAAGTAGAAACAAAATGCTGATCTTTCTTTACTCAGTAGGGAAAGATTATATATAATTACATTTTAATAAGTACTACTGGTAAACTCTTAAGTAAATCTCTATGTACCTTTATGTGTGTATGTTAATGTGTTCAAAAAAGGAAGTTTACCTGAAGCTTGGTGCACTCTTAATAATTCTAACCTAAAATTATGAAAGAGCCTACCAAGAAGATTCTGTATACTTATATATTTTAGGGTTAAAACAATAAGAGTGTCCTTAGTCTCTATGGTATACCTTACTTTCCATTTCATCATATTGACTTCCATAGTGATGAAATACATTCTCATATCACTCTTGATTCACCAGAGCTCCATCCTGTGTGAAGCCTGGCAATCATACTGCCTTTGTATTACATTGTTTAATGAGTTATTCCTCATCGGTGATCTATTTTACCACTTGACAGCAAGTTTCTCAGGAACAAAACTGCCTTATTTTTATTCAGTCCATCTTTGGATCTACAATAGTAAACATAGTATTTGGCACTGAGTAGCAATTCAGTGTTGAATCATTGGGAAAGATTAAGTGCTATAAAATAATTGAGTTTTTATTCTCAGAAATGGAGAGATTGATTTGAGATATAAAAGAAATGTTGCTATTTTAGGCAAAAAAAAAAAGGGAATAAGGATAAGAAAGAGGAGGAGGAGGATTTAGTGTAGTATGGTTGCCAGTGTTACCAAATAAAAATATATGTCACCCAGTTAAATTTGAAATTTCCGATAAACAAGGCATATATTTTACAGCCCAAACATTGCATGGGACATACTTTCTTTAAAAAAAAGTTTATATCTAATTTAAATTTACATAGGTGCTCAGTACTTTATCTGCCAACTGTATTATAATTTCTTTTGAATATATAGCATTTTTGACTATTACATATCTATAAATGAAAGTACTGAAATTTCCTCTATAAAATGTTTATGCATTCAGGATTGTGCATTCAATGTCTGTCAGGTTGTTGATAAGGGTAAAAGTAGTAGAAGTAAAGATATATATAGTCAGACAATTAAGTTCATGAATTAATTCTAGAAAAAAATGCTACATACCTCAGTTTTGAACATCACTATGGTCACCTTTGAAGACCTCCCATTGGCAAACTATGCACCAATGCCAGAGCCTAATCCACCCTTCAAAGAAATTTTGGAATTCTTTTTTTGGGATGGTTTTAAAGCTTTAAAACATCTACTTAATAATTAAGGTAAAGAAAACAAATACTTGAAGTTTATACATGTATTTTAAATTTAGTATGATTAACTTTTAAATATCTATCATAATTTAAAGGAAGGAGGTGGTTAATGCTGAAATAAATATGTGATTAAAAGTTCAAATGAGAAGTGGACTGAGATAGAGCAATGTGGTTTGGTAACATGAAGATCATTATGACCTATACTAGCAGGTTGCATACGATGAAGGGGTCAGAATAAAAATTAGATTAGGTGATGGAGTGAGAGGAGAGGAAATGGAAACAACCAGTGTAGAGAACTCTCATTTAGGTCCTCCTGTGTCCACCACTGTAGATCTTGGCTCATCTTTGTCACTGATGTAGGAGGAAATCAAACAACATGCTCATTCTCAGGTGTTAGCAACTTTATTGAAATATTTTATCTTCATAAGAATATTACAAACACATTTAAAAATCTAAATACTAATGTTATAAAATATATATTCTTGCATATTTAGTATTTGTCAATGAGCCAGAGGTTTACTTCAAAACATTTGACCTTTTAGAAGCAAAGACATTTTTCTGTCTTATATTTTCTTATAACTCTGCCTGAATAAGTCTTAGTGCTTTCTTCATGTTTTCAATCACTGAAATAAGAGTAAATATATTATGCTATTAGTAAATGAAAGTATGAAATATTATAATCTTTTAACTCTATAGTCTAAAATTGGCTAATTTAAATGAATAGCTTTGAAAAAATGGCATAAAAGAATATTGTGCTAAAGATATACATATAAATTTAGGGTGTAGACTTTTCATATCTAGTTGATCAACATTCTCTGTTAAAACAATTTTATCAGATGGGTTTTGAAGGAGTAATATGATCATTTTGTATCAGAATTCCTGGATCTGACAGGCACTATGCCTTGTTGAATATATTTGATATTAAGCGTTGTAAAAAAATAAATGAAAAGATTTTATTATCATTTGAAGAAATCACAAGTAATCCTTATCCTGGAGAGAATGTACTCTCTGAAGTTTGTGCAATTTAAATGTGTACTATATATTCTTTTAAGCGGCCTCCAAATTTAGTAATCAATATAACCTTTATGCATCCCTGTTAAAATAGATATTCTGAAGTGCCCAAGAAATTCTAATTTGGGTGGGAAATGGGAGTTGGCATTTTTAAGAATCATGACCAGCCCTGATGATTGTAATTTGTAGAAGGTGCTATTTATGGAGAAGCAGTGCTTGAGGGAGTCTTTGGCCATTTTAATAGTCAGGTATCAGCTTTGATCACTTTTCAAAATAATTGATGAATACTTACATACTGGTAAATCTTGGGGCTCATATGTATACAACCTATTAAAGTATCTTCCAGTTATGTCAGCTCTAACTGTTAAAGAAGGGTCTGTCAAAGGGAAAAAATAATTTATGGAAGTATTAGTTAATATGTTCTCAAAATCTTTTTTGCCTTTTACGCTAAAACCAATGTCAAGCAAATCTGTAAGCAAAATTAGTTTACGTACATCACGAGGAATTAACCTGAATTCTCCTTTTACTGTGTCTGAGTTCTCTCTCAATACATCTTTCTCTCTCATTGAATCATTATGCTATTGATTTAATAGCATAATCTACTTTTAAAAATATTTAAAATTCTCAAATTATCGATACAGTGAATATTGATTATAGAACTAACGAGTGCTATTATTGGTTAGTTTAGAAATGACTTCCCATTAAAAAAAAAAAACAGTGCTTGAACTAGCATTTCAAAACAAAAGCAAGAATGCTAAGATTTCTACTATTTTTTAAAAATATGATGAAGTGAGAACACACACCTACCCACAAACATGATTCTAGGCACATACTGCCCATCAGGTGATAAATTCTTGTCAGTAGTCTCATGCTAGCAGGAGAAGAAAAAAAAGAATGTTACTGGAATGGATTTTTTTTTTTCCAGTTTTTGGCTGGGGCCGGGTTTGAACCTGCCACCTACAGTATATGTGGCTGGCGCCTTGGAGCCACAGGCGCCACCCTGGAATGGATTTTTTTAAATTTTTTATTTATTTATTTATTTTTTTTTGAGACAGAGCCTCAAGCTGTCACCCTGGATAGAATGCTGTAGCATCACAGCTCACAGCAACCTCCATTTTCTGGGCTCAAACGAGTCTCCTGCCTCTGCCTCCCAAGTAGCTGGGACTACAGGCGCCCACCACAATGCCCGGCCATTTTTTGGTTGCAGCCGTCATTGTTGTTTGGCGGGCCCGGGCTGGATTCGAACCCGCCAGCTCAGGTGTACGTGACTGGCGCCTTAGCCCACTGAGCCACAGGCGCCGAGCCAGGAATGGATTATTTTTGATAGTTAATTTCAAAAATATTTTATGTGAACTCGATTCTTAGTAAATTATATATTTTAGCTTTTTACAATTCTATATAATTTTCTATATCAAAATATCTCTTCTATCTCAATATATCAAAATAGCTCTTACGTTTAACATCTTAGCTCTTATGTTTTAAGATTAGAAAAACAGGGATTCAAATATTTTATTAAACTATAATATTAAGAAAACGTAGAGTTTATGCACCATGAGATTCAGCATGATGAAATTATTCTGAGCCATTTCTTGTATTTCTTCATTTTGGGCAAATACTTTTTTTAGTGCTGTGGGAAAAAACCAAATGCCAGTTAGTTTTAAAGATCAAGCTACTATTTCTAATTTGTTTGCATCTGTAACTTGGAGGTCAATAGTTCATTGGTCTATTGTCATGTTGTCACTCATTGGGAAACAGTGAGGGATGGTCTGTCCTGGAGATACCAAGGGAAATTTTATTAGTGAAGACACTAGTTTTATAATTTCATGTAACTCATTGATTCATTGTTTAAAACAACTATTTCTTTCAGCAAGTATTCCCACTCACCTCATCTATCTTTTTTGTGAGAAGAGGGATATCAAATTTTAAAGGACAAACAATAAAAATATATTCAAATTAACAATCATTGTAGTCTTTTTTTTTTTTTTTTTTTTTAGAAAGAGCCTTAAGCTGTCACCTCTGGGTAGAGTGCGATGGCATCACAGCTCACAGCAACCTCCAATTCTTGGTCTCAAGCGATTCTCTTGCCTCCACCTCCCAAGTAGCTGGGACTACAGGTGTTCACCACAACGTCCGGCTATTTTTTTGTTGTAGCCGTTGTTGTTTGGTGGTCCAGGACTGGATTCGAACCCGTCAGCTTAGGTGTATGTGGCTGGAGCCTTAGCCATTTGAGCCATAGGCAGTGAGCCAATCATTGTAGTCTTTAAGCACTTGACTAAAAGGGCGGCACTCTGGCAGTTGTCTTTTTTTTTTAATGGGATTTTTTACTATTCTCAGTATTCTTAAAAGCTTACTTTTTCTACTTCATGCTGGAAATATAATAAAATCTCGGGAGCTCGAATTACCTTGGCAATATTGACAATCCTCCAAGTGATGAATAACCATCAGTGGCTTGTTACTAAAGAAAAGAAAGGGCGGAATTAAGATAAATGATTAATTTTGAGTCAAAATAAACAGTGGAATTAGATTTAAAGCCTAAATGACCCTGAAATATATATCGATAGGCAACTCTCACTTGTGTTGCTTATACATTGCAGGTTGGCATGAGAATGAAAGGATGTGAACATAGCCAAATATTAAAGCTTTTTGTAAAAACTTTTAAAACAACTAAATAAAAAATCTTTCACTCTTTTGAGATCTTATACCAAGTATTCATTGTAAATGAATATTTTGTTCACACTACCCCTTCATCTCTGGAGTCAGAATTGATTTTTATTCATCTAACTGCAGTATAGTATAATACAAAAGAGTTATAAATAAGCTTGTTATGCTACAGATTTCTAGACCCTACCCCCAGAGACTTTTATTTAGTGGGCCAGGGGCGAAACTTTTAAATTTATTTTTCTAAAAACCTATTGGTGACACAGTTTTCGGGCTGTATGTTGAATAATACTGCTCTAGACTGCATTGTCATGATTAACAAATCTGAGATTTTTACTTTAAGTATTGTTGAAAGTACTAATTTTGTTTTCTTTTCAAATAAATTACAAATTTAGCTGGTTTAAAATTTAAAACTTAAAAAGATAAAAATTCTTCCTCTCACTGCTGGCTTACATAAATATTACCGTGTTTTATGTTTTCTTTCGGAAGTTTTCAGGTCACGTACCTGAATATGTATATGTGTGTGAATACATGTATGTATTGTATCTGTCTACCTGTATGTGTATGTATGTAAATATATTGCTGTTTTTTTGAGGGGACAGAGCCTCATTCTGTTGTCCAAGTTGGAATGCTATGGCATCAGCCTAGGTCACAGAAACCCCAAACTCCTGGGTTCAAGTGAGCCTCCTGCCTCAGCCTCCTGAGTAGCTGAGACTACAGGCACCTGCTGCAGAGCCCAGCTAATTGTTCTATTTTTAGGAGAAATGGGTCTTTCTCTAGCTCAGGCTGGTCTTGAACTCCTGAGCTCAAGCCCTCCTCCTCCTTCAGTTTCCCATAGTGTTAGGAATATAGGCATGAGCTACTGTGCTTGACCTGTATTGCCTTTTAAAAAAGAAAAAAGCACAAGGAGAAGCACACATGAATTTGCACTTTATTTTTTTCATATAATATATATCTTAACATTCCATTGTTCTTCTGTATAAAATTCTATTATATGGATATATTTTAATTTATCTAATTAGTACTCCCAAAGATGGGTTATTTAAATTGTCTCCAATCTCTTATGTTTAGATTATTTCTAAATATTTACATTTGTACAAACATTTATTTGGGAAGTATGCTGTTCTTTGTGAATAATTTTTCAAATGGTTAAGTATATTTATGAATAAATTTCCAGAAGTAAATTTCTGGGTCAAAGAGTGAGTACATTTGTACTTCTGATGTATACTCTCTGCAGAAACTATACCAATTTATATTCTCTCTGGTGATGTGAGCAGTAACAGTTTACTCTCTAAAACTAGTTAAAATGTTTTAATTTAATAGGAAAAGAAGGAAATTAATATGGTTTTACTTTCTTATAAAAAGTCAA
Organism: Arctocebus calabarensis; assembly: GCA_963573935.1. Classification (NCBI taxonomy): domain Eukaryota; kingdom Metazoa; phylum Chordata; class Mammalia; order Primates; family Lorisidae; genus Arctocebus; species Arctocebus calabarensis. Next base: position 6,343 of record CAUYON010044821.1, read on the forward strand.
TATGGGAGGTACTCATTTTTCTGTTCTGTGAACTATCATATCTTTTGCTCATTTTTTTCTATAGACTTGTTGACTTTTTCTTTTTAACTTTTAGGAGTGTTTTGTACATTAGAGAAATTCACCCTTGCAATATATTTTGTAGTTTTTTCTTTATTTTGTTTTGTCTTTTCCCTTTGATTATGGCATATTTTTGGTTATGCACAAAATTCCATGTAATCAAAATATTAGTCATTTCTTTTCTCCTCTCCTTTTCTTCTTTCCCCCTCTTGGTCATGTGCAAGATTAACAGACAGGAGGAGGTGAGGCATGGGGAGCCTCAGGGCGGCAATGACTGCGAGCTTTACTTCTGCGTCCCAGGCAACCCTCTTACCCTACCCTAATCCCTGCCCTCTCCTACTCAAGATTTAAAGCAATAACATTTTTCAATAGTGTTTTCTAGTATCTTAATGATTTTATTTTATTTTATGTTATTTATTTATTTATTTGAGACAGAGCCTCAAGCTGTCACCCTGGATACAATGCTGTGGCATCACAACTCACAGCAACCTCCAATTCCTGGGCTCAAGTGATTCTCTTGCCTCTGCCTCCCAAGTAGCTGGGACTACAGGCGCCTGCCATAACGCCTGGCCATTTTTTTGTTGCAGCCGTCATTGTTGTTTGGTGGGCCCAGGCTGGATTCGAACCTGCCAGCTCAGGTGTATGTGGCTGGCGCCTTAGCCCATTGAGCCACAGGCACCGAGCCATAATGACTGTATTTTTATAATTACATCCTTTCAACTTATTTTGGCATAAATGTGACATAAGTGTCCAAATTTATTTGTTTCCCAGATGGCTATTAACTTCTTTTTTTTTTATCATACAGAGTTTTATTTTGAGTTTTTATTTTCATGCACTATCTTCATGGCTATACTCTCCAGGGAACTTGTTCTTCTATAAATCATATTTGTTTATTTATTTATTTCTAATTTTTTTATTAAATCATAGCTGTGTACAGTACTGCAATCATGGGGTACATGTGCTGGCTTCATATACAATCAGAAATATTTTCATTCAACTGTTCAACATAACCTTCATGGGATTTTCTTGGTTATTGTATGAAAACATTTGTATTCTGCATTTAGTAAGTGTCACCTATATCCTTCTAAGATTCATTTAGTAAGTTTCACCTGTACTCAAGTGTGATTCCATCATTTACCCTCTCTCCACCTATCCTCCCCTGTCCCTTCCCCTCTCTTGCCCCTTTCCCCATATTCTTGTGCTATAATTGGGTTATAGCCTTCATGTGAAAGCTATAAATTAACTTCATAGTAGGGCTGAGTACATTGAATACTTTTTCTTCCATTCTTGAGATACTTTGCTAAGAAGAATATTTTCCAGCACAATCCATGTAAATATGAAAGAGGTTAAGTCACCATCTTTCTTTAAGGCTGCATAATATTTCATGGTATACATGTATTATAATTTATTAATCCATTCGTGGATTGATGGGCACTTGGGCTTCTTCCATGACTTAGCAATTATGAATTGGGCTGCAATAAACATTCTGGTACAGATATCTTTTTTATAATGTGATTTTTGGCCTTCTGGGTATATACCAAGTAAAGGGATTATAGGATCAAATGGCAGGTCTATTTTAGATCTCTGAGTATTCTCCAAACATCTTTCCAAAAGGAACGTATTAGTTTGCATTCCTACCAGCAATGTAGAAGTGTTCCCTTTTCTCCACATCCATGCCAACATCTCTGGTTTGGGGATTTTGTTATGTGGGCTAATCCTACTGGAGTTAGATGATATCTCAAGGTAGTTTTGATTTGCATTGCTCTGATGATGAGCATTTTTTCATGTGTCTGAAGGCCCTGAGCCTGTTTTTTTTAGAGAAGTTTCTCTTCAAGTCCTTTACCCATCCTAAGATGGGATCACTTGTTCTTTTCTTACTAATATGTATGAGTTTTCTATGGATTCTGGTTATTAAACTTTTGTTGGAGGCATAACCTGCAAATATTTTCTCCCATTCTGAGGGCTGTCTGCTTGCTATACTTACTGTATTCTTGGCTGTGCAGAAACTTTTTAGTCTGATCAGGTCCCAGTAGTGTATTTTTGATACTGCTTCAATTCCCTGAGGGGTCCTCCTCATAAAGTATTTGCCCAGGTCAATTCTTTCAAGAGTTTTCCCCTCACTTTCTTCTAGTATTTTTATAGTTTCATGTTTTAAGTTTAAAGCTTTAATCCAGTGAGAATCTATCTTAGTTAATGGTGAAAGGTGTGGGTTCAATTTCAGTCTTCTACAGGTTGCCAGCCAGTTCACTGAGCACCATTTGTTAAATAGGGAATCTTTTCCCCACTGAATGTTTTTAATTGACTTGTCGAAGGTCAAATAGCGGTAAGTAGCTGGGTTCATCTCTTGGTTCTCTATTCTATTCCAAACATCTACCTCTCTATTTTTGTGCCAGTACCAAGCTGTTTTGATCACTATCGATTTATAGTACAGTCTCAAGTCTGGTAGTGTGATTCCTCCTGCTTTATTTTTATTTCTAAGTAATGTCTTGGCTATTCGAGGTTTTTTTCTGATTCCATATAAAACGATGTATTATTTTTTCAAGATCTTTAAAATATGACAATAGAGCTTTAATAGGAATTGCATTGAAATTGTATATTGCTTTTGGTAGTATGGACATTTTAACAATGTTGATTCTTCCCAACCATGAGCATGGTATTTTTTTGCTATTAAAGTCTAACACTATTACATACTACACCTCTTTTCACCCTGATTTAAAATACCACTTTAGCATACAAAAAATTCCTGTAGCATCCATTTATTTATTTATCTGTGATAAGTAACAATTATATATCTTTATGGTATACAATGCTATTTAGATAGATGTTGTTGAATGGCTAGAGTAAGCTATCTAATATGGATCACCGCATATACTTATGTTTTTAAGTACTTAAAAATTGAATCTCTTGGAAAGTTTCAACTGTGGATCAGCTACCAGCTCATGTCAGAAAGAAAGAAAAGCTTTAAATAAAAAAGAAAAAAAATAGATTGGGTGTAATTATGAAGGAAAAGTGTCAGAGCCTACCAGAAATCAATGGGAAAAAGTCACAGAGCAGAAGAAGATCAAGGTACTGACAGAGATCAACCTCTGGGAGGTCGATCACTAAAAATAAAAGGAAAATTAATCTGGAGGCCTTTACCTTTTTTGAGCATGAAAGAGACCTTCTTCATAAGTTTGTACCCAAGTGATATCATCTCCCCATCCTAAAATAAAAGAGAGGGATCAGTGCATTACTATAGAAGAGGTCTAAAATGGGTATCTAACAAGTAGATACCCACCTACAGATAATGAACTCAGCCACCTACTGTTGGTTGACAAATGATGCAGAGGATATACAATTTTAACTAGAAGTGAAGAGGTGGTGTCCTTTCAGATTGTAGCAGTGAAGTTATAGGATTATGTTCTAAACCTCATGGCCTTGACCACAGTAAGTGATTAATAAATGCTATTAGAGGTGATTGATTAGTGGACCCGGGGGAGGTCTGAACCCACCACCCCTGGTGCACGGGGCCGGCATTCTAACCATTGAGCTACTGGTGCCTGGCTATTAGAGGTGATTGGAAGGATATCTCTGGACAATGCAAAAGCTCTGGCTTTTAAAATGTTTATAAAATAACAGTTAATCTTTGCATACTTTATAAAACTATCAGAAATACTTTGAACTTTACTCCACAGTGCCCTTGTGTCTTGACTCCCAAGTGATGCTGACATTTTCTAAGTCAGTGTATTTATGGAAAAAACAAAATTCCAAATTCTGCTCTGAGTTCTCACATAGAAAAAATTCAGGTATGAGAATTTCATGGTAGAGAGACACAATAAAACACATGTGATTTGAAAATATCCAGAAGTGTGAAGGAGAGCAAGAAAGAAAGCAGTGAGTAGAGATAGAACCCTTCAGCCTACAAAAAGTGATGTGAATACCTGAAAATATGTATTAGACAATTAAGAACAAGAATGCACAAAACATCTAGAAATATTGCAGAGTGCTTTCAGGAAATGTTTCTATTTATGTATGAGAAGCATTAAATCAATGTGAAAAAAAAGAAATATTTGGAGGCTAGTTTGGATTCAGATTTTCTTACATGTTTCAAATGTCAGACATTAGTTTGGGGCTTTGATATCATGGATAAATAATAGCAAGGAATTATGAAGCAGAATGATGAAGAAAGATATATGTGATTCCATGATTTTTGCTTGTTTGTTTTGGGATAACAATGTTACTGAAATACAATTTACATACCATTACAACTCCTACATTGAAAGTGTACATTTTTTTTTTAGGACCACAGAGTTGGGCAACTGTCACCACAATCAATTTTAGAACATTTTCATGAACTCAAAAAGAAATTGAGCAGCTGTCATCTCCTGCCCAATGTCTCCATCTCCCCCAGAACTAAGAAACTCCTAATCTACTTTCTGTCACTATAGATTTGAGATATTTCATACAAATAAAATCATGTAATATGTGGACTTTGTAACTAATTCTTATCATAAACTTGTCAAGGTTCATTCATGCTGTGGTATGATTAATGTTAATATTGAATTACTTTTTATGGTTGAATATAATTCCATTGTATTGATATACCACATTTTATTTATCCATTATCAGTTGATAGATATTTCATTATTTTCACTTTTTGGTTTCTATGAAGAATGCTGCTCTGAACATAATTGAACAAGTTTTTGAGTGGGTGTCTATTTTCATTTCTCTTGGGTATGTATCTCAAAGTGGAATTGCTAAGTCAAATGATAATTGTATATCTAACATTTTGAGGAATTACCACATCATTTTCCAAAGTAGCTGTATTGCTTTACATTCACACCAGCAATGTTGTTGGATGATTTTGCCTACTTTAAAATCTTAGCATTGGAAGACATCTTTTGTTGGTTTACATTCCATTTTAGCTGGAATTCTTCTTCTCTGTAATAATCCTGAAAGATTCTTTCTCCAAGTGTGCTTCAGTACATGCTGTATCTTCATACCACATTCTTGCATTAAATAAAAATTATTCTACAAAGAGCAAATAAAAAATAGCCCCCTGCTTAATTTTCTCTTTTCTGTTGCAAATGTCATTCAATGTTGAAGCATTAGCAACAGGAAAAATTCCTATTCAACTTAGGAATTCCACCAACACTAAAGGAATATCTTCTATACATCTTACTCTATTAAGCAGCTTGAAAACAAAGGTAAACAATATAATCTTTACTCTTAAAGAATCATTCGTAGCCCTGTAGAGGAGCAATCCTACATTATAATTATTTTTTTACACTCTAGCCAGCTCATAATCACAATAGGCCAAAGCTAGTACAGCGTTTATACTCTCTCCATGGCTTCTATTCATTATCATAATTCTATCTCTATCTCTGGCCATGCTTTCTTGTCTTTTAAAATTTCATTCATTCATCTTATATGCATTTTTTAGTATCTACTATATGCTAGACATGGGACTGGGTATTAGGCAGTTCTTTTCATTCAAAGAAAGTTATGATTTTTTTTTCACTATGAGTGTGTATGTGTGCATGCATATGTGTTTTCTTGAACTATATATTACTTTTTTCAATTAATCTTCCCTTTTCCCCTTATTGCCCTCTCAACCGTTTGCTACTGCCCTCTGCTCTGAGGGGTTTCATATGCTACTCTGTTGACGTTGCACCTGTTTTCCTGCTGCTCACCCCTACTTTTAATCCTCATTCATTCTGAGCTTCATTCTCTCAGTTGTTTCTTACATAGCAACGGATGATGAAAGGCTTGACCAATTCTTAAGAATGGGATTGTTAACTATTATCAGTCACTTTCCCATTAAATTAGTTCCTAAATAATTTGAATAGAAGACCCAAGTTGTTTAAAACATCTCATACATATTTAATATGTAGTTTTAAAATTTCACCAGAAGTTTTAAGTGACATTTAAAAGTGAGTGCACAGAATGTTGATGCCCTGTAATAGCATGCTGCTAAATTCAATCCTGGGAAGTTTTTTAAGGGAAATGATTAGTTTAGACTTTGGCACTTTTAAGGCTGCTCAGTTCATTGTTTTATAAATATTATGCTTATAGAGAGATATATAGGATACATTACATTTAGGAAAATAGTTATCCCTTTAAATTTATTTCTTTTGCAAAAAATTTGATTTTCTAGATTTATAGTTTGTGTGATTGTTAAACTGAAGTAGCATTACTTAGCTTAGGTAAACATGGATGGACTCTTGGCTGGCTCTCAATACATCTGCCATGAAATGAATGATCTTGGAAACCAAGTCAATGTTTTAAGATTTTAAATGATATTGTAAGTGGCCTCTATTTGTTTGCACCATTCCAAACAGTTGTCAAGTACTTTGTAGTTATGCTGCTAGTTTTGAATAACTATGTGGGGACACATGATTCTATTCCTGTTTCTGTTATTTGAATCTATAGGAACAAATTTTGGGAATTTTTTTCTTTATAAAATATTTATTTATAGATGAAAAGATATTTGTTTCTCAGGGAAAAGTAAAACAGTATAAATAAAATGTTTTCTAACATGCAGCAATGACAGTTCTAGACTATGGTGTCTAAAAATGCTGACTCTTTCTTCCAAAGTCAATGTAGCAACCCTTGGTTAGCCCAATTCTCAGGGGCTGGGATATAATATAATTTTCCGGGTAGGCTGGTATAAAACCATTCCAAACTATTTTCTTGCCTTGCTAAATAGAGACCTGGGAATTTGAACAAATTTTGAGCAATCCTAAATTACTTTTAGGACACCAATATGACATAGAAAAATCATTATTTTCTATGACTCTGGTCCACTATTTCTGGGAAAGATGCAGCAAGTTGTTGTTACTGTTTGACGGTTGGTTTGATTTACTTACTTTTTTTTTTTTTTAAACAAGTGAACTGTTTATTGAGAATTAAACAAAGGTATGATGTGATACAGTACAAGCAAGACACTCAAGATAGGTATAATAGTACTATAATAGTTGGTTTGATTTACTTTCTAAAATCAACTGATTCCTTCTTTAAAAAAAAAATCTGTCTTGAAGTTGTACACATCAAGAATCTTCCAGTTAGTTGGGTTTGCTTTCTAACTAGACTATGAGTGAAGATAGTCATATTTTGAAAACAAACCAAGTGACTGAGTTTAGAAATGAGATTGTAGCACCTCTTGAGAGGGTCTGAGGAGGTCTCTTTTCCTTTTTGATTGCAATGCCAAGGTTGGAAGAAACTGTGATGAGTAAGAGGTAGAGATCCAGAGGCAAGTGGAGAATCATGTCTTCTATAGAATCTCTCAGAAGAAGCTGAATGACACAGAAAATAATCTTAGCAGTGTTTTTATACCTTTTTTTTATCTCATGGCACACTTGAACCTATAGTTAAACTTCCACAGCACACTTAAATTATGTTGATTAAAAAAAAAGTAAAAAAAAGAATGTGCTTACTGAGCTTTGGCTGTCTTTCAAAAATAATGTAATTAATGTTTTTTTTTTAATTTTTGCCGCATACCTAAGATCCTCTCACAGGACACACACTGGTTGGAAGTCACTTACCTATTGTGTTATTTCAGGCTGTCATTATAAGATATTTGCTAAGAGTTGGACCAAACTTGTGCTGGTTCTTTGATTTTACATAGATGGTAGAACCACCTAGAATTCTCCCTCACACATTATTTTAAAGATATAATCAATTCAATAAATGGCAGTTGGTGAAAAGTCACATTCTGGGTATCCTGAGCGTAGGGAAGTGTAGTTGAAAGTGAACTGGATCAGGGTACACAAAGCCTGCTTGTGCTCAAATCTCCGTGATGAGACTTAAGACCATGTTTTTTTCACAGCCTCTAAAGTGCAATGGAAAGGTGACTTTTACCAGATCTAAATATTCTAGTTTTCTCCAGACATTTTTTCATTCTTCTTCTAAAATGTTCCCTTCCCAGTGGTACACCTCTTCCGGCCTTTCTCTGGATTGAAGGTGGCCATTCCAGGTTAGCCTGTTAAAAATTATTTCCCCTTTAAATCTTCAGTAGACCCATTTACTACTTTCTTTGTATTCAGGCATTTAAAACTCTTGTTAAATAATAACTGTGGTGCCTGATAAAAATCTCAGTTTAAGTTCCCATAACTTATTAAACCATAAACCACTTCAGAATGTTATCTTATAACTAAAACACTGCAAGGAGAGTGGGTAGAGACAGCTGAATCAAGAGCTCAAAGCCCAACCTGGAGAGGACAGACTAAGCCAGGTCTGTGGTCACAGTGGAGAAAGGGAAGCAGCCATCTAGAGCAGGCTCTTCACCGGGGTTCCGGGGGTTTCTAAAAGGTCTAAGAAGGAGGTACAGAAGGCTCAAAAACTCCTGAAAGTTTTTCTTTGTTTTTTTGGGGAAGAGAACCCAAAATTGTATTAAGATTCTTTCAGGGATCTTATCTGTAAAGAACTAAGAAAAGTCAATCTGGAGCAAGTATGATAGTTTGTTTTGTTGTTGTTGTTGTTTGTTTGTTTTTTTAAACATTAGCAGGTGGAATCTACTTTAAAAAAAAAGAAAGAATACTTTCACATTTTGCTATTTTAAAGCTGCCAAGTTTAAAGAGGTAACCAAATTCACTTTTTAAATTTCAATTATTTATGTACTATTGTCAAGTGCTTTCTACTTAAAAAAAATAAAAATCTTGGTTTTCTCTTTTACGTTGTTTGATAAATTATAAAATAGATTTTGAATATGTTTTACGACAAATAATACAAGTTGTACATTATTGTTTTGGGATAAGCAATGCTTTTCTTAGTAAAACAGAATGCTTTAGTACCAGTTGCAAGGTTAAGTTGGAAGAACACAGATGACAATGATACGGTTATATCCCTATATATCTTTATGGCATCTTATAGTGGGCTTGGGAGGCACACAATCAAATTATTAGGCTTTACAGATACTGGCCAGCTAGCATTTTCTGACACTAGTATCTTACTTTTCAAAACTAATTTGATGTAAGTAATTTACTTAGATGTTATGTTAAAAGTTTCTACATTTTAAAATACAACAAAATTTAAAAGACTATAAGGAAGATTTATTGGTGTAGAATAGTTTTTAAAGAGTCACTTTCGGTTGATGCACATTAACTCTAATATTTGATATGAATAGACTAAAACTATGAAAACAACCAAAGAAATCCTATTCAGTTAAAAAAATACAAGTTTGTGTCATTTTCCCCACCCAATACTGAAAGTTTTTAAACAGCAAAACTAATCATTTACAATAAATATGGCAGAGCTCAACAACTGATTAAATGTGGAAATTTTGCTTGCTTACCTGAACCAGCCAGTTAACTTGGTGGAAGTGTATTCTGGATGTTTCTGGTTAAAAATGGGTGTGGATTTATAGACACACACACACACCCTTGACGTACAACCCCACCTGCATAGAAACAAGAGCATAGTAACCTGTAAACTTGCAAAACCAGGCTTCTCTGAAAAACTCTGTACTTTTTTCCAGTTTTCTGCTTCTCACATGAAAAAAGCGCTTCTGTCTTTCTCTAAATTAAGATTGAGTGGTCTCATTTTATGAGGCCCAATATCACCTTTGGGTTTCGTTCTCTTTTACCTTTTATTTCCCAGGGTAATGTAGTGTTTGGCTGGAGGTCAATGCCAAAAAAAAAAAAAAAAGTGGGGGGGAAGAAAGAAACCAGAATGAATCAGAATGAATATAGGAGCTGTGTGTCATTGTTCTAGTTGAGAGTTCCAGGAGGCTTGCAGATTGAACACAAAGCAAATAGACATTCCTAAGGGTTATTCTGTTTACTGGACGATGGTTAACAGCTAGGGAAATCAAATCATTTTTTTATTTTTATTTTGAAAGAGTGAGAGAGAAGGAACTGAAAATGTTTTAAAATTCAACATTTTTATAATTTGATTATTCTTTATTATCTTTCTATGAAATCTTGCCTGTGCCAAAAAAATAGAAAACAGGCATTAGATAAGTTTGTTTATATTTGTCTAATAGATACTATTTAATAGTATTGATCAGATTAATTCATAGTATTAATTAAATCAATTTACTGTTAAAATGACTAGGGCAGTGGTCACCCTTTGGGGGTCTCCTGCATAGCAGCTATTTACATTATGATTTATAACAGTAGCAAAATTACTGTTAAAATGAAGTAGCAACAAAAATAATTTTATGGTTGGGAGTCACCACAACATGAGGAACTGTATTAAAGGGTTGCAGCATTAGGAAGGTTGAGAACCACTGTTCTAGAGGCTAAATATTGTGTATACAAATATGTAAGGAAAATTATTATTCAAAGATAAATTTCTACAAGTCAGCTAAATTGCATATTATGATTCTTAAGTACAAGGTGACATTTTGTGATCTTGATGATGAGACACTATAATAACAGGCCTTAGTCCTGCAACAGCTCTTCATTTATTTCCATGTTAATTAATTAATACAGGTTCTAAGTTCATATTTATGCTTTTGTTATGTAATCCTTTTAAAGTATAACTGTACAAAATACTGAGACTATTTTTTTTCATGTAGTTCTCTTTTTTGAAAGATCCTGATTTGGTTCAGGTATTCCCTTTCTTCTGTGCTGTTCTATGTTTAGGAAAGGTAGAATGCATAGCTAGCCTGAGGAGCTAGATTCAACAGTGTATTCCAGTGGTTCCCACCCCCCGGGACATTTGGCAATGTCTGGAGACATTTTTGATTGTTACAGTTGTGGAGGGTGCCATTAGCATCTAGGGGATACAGGTCAGGGGTGATTTTAAACACCCTGCAATGCACAGAACAACTCCTCACAACAAATATTATTTAGTCCCAAGTGCCAATAGTGCTAAAGTTGAGAACTCCTATACTATTTTAATCCAATCATGTTGGTTTTCTTCTAAACCACTGTTAGCTTAAGCAAAAACATGTGATATAATTCTTGCCAATGAAATATGAGGGGAAATCTAAAAACATTATTTCCCCATTTATAAAAACCAATAAATATAAAGAAAATGGCTCTTTTTCCATTTGAATATAGTTGCATTTAGATGTCATGAATGGAACTCTTGGTGTTATGAGTGTAGTTAGGAATGACAAATTTGGTACACTTTTCAAGAGTCAGATAGAAATGTGGAAAGATAGAGAGAGAGAGAGAGAATGAATCTGTGTTTAAACATTAGAATCACTGTTTTAACCAAACAAGAAATGTCACATAGTAGGACTTGTTCTAAAAAAAGGTTTTTGTCCTATTATTTAAAGTAGATGAGTGATTGTTTTTTGTTACTCTTGAAGGAGCCCCAGAGCCAGAAGAAGGAATTTTGGATAAGGGATTATGGACCTGTACTTCCCTTATAGGGTTGTTATGAATCCAACAGCATTTACAACGAGAAAATTATTTAGATTTGCTTAATTCATAATTAAATCTATTCCTTTTTTGACACTTAGCTTCATTTCTCATTGATATTTCTTTTATGTCATATCTTTCTCATTGTTTATTTTGATTTGCTAATAGGTTTACTAGAATTTGAGTTTATGTGCATAATTTTAGAGGAAATGTACATTGGTGATATTTACTAATTTTTGTAAGTCTAAAATGCATTTCTGTTTCTCTCATGGGAAAGAGAGCTTGTTTGGATGTTGACTTATTTGTAGTTCAGTAAATTTTAGATGTAAGTGTTTAGTAGTCTACTTATTTAGTGTACATTATCTTTTATTAATACTTAGTATGAAAGAAAGATTTGGGGCCAATCTATTTCCTTACTGTATAGCCTTTTCTTTTTCCTGTCCAGATACTTGTAAGATTATGTGCTCATTCTTTAAACTGAAAAAAAGTTATCAACATATTGTAAAATATAAATTACTACTTCCTAATTTTGCCTAAAATTCAATGAATTTATTTAAAGTAAATACCTGAATCTGTGTCAGTTTCTAGAAATGTTTTTTCATATTATCTAGATTTTTTTTATTTTTTTCTGAGCAACTTTTTCTTCTGGGAAAATTTATTTTCTGGATTTGATATGCTCCTCAACTTAATGATGGAGTTACACTCCAATAAACTCATCATAATGTGAAAATATATTTAATAAACCTCACCTACTTTTAAACATCACAGCTCAGCCTAGCCTACCTTGAGTGTGTTCAGAACACTGATATCAGCCTACAGTGGGGCAAAATTACCAGGCAGCACAGTGCACTGCCCAGTGTTGCTTGTTTCCGCTTCGGATCACTTGGCTGACTGGGAGCTGCAGCTCACTGCCACCGCTCAGCCTTACATGAAAGCTTGTACTGCATAGAAAGCCTGAGAAAGGATCTTTAAAATTTGAAGGATGATTTCCACTGGATACATATTGTTCTTGTATCACTCTAAAAGTAAAAAATTGTAAGTTGAACCATGACTCTGACGTTAGATGTCACTACAAGCAAAGGAAAGCAGAGTAAGCAAATGAACAGTGAACTGAAACTTGGACATGGAGGGAGAAAGAGTCATGTTTAAATTGTGGTACAAAGCACTTAGTAAGAACCTGTGACATAGTGACCACGGCCCTGGCCCGGCAGCCACCCTACCCCTGCTTCCTTTCACGCAGCCGTCGCTGCCTCAGACCACTGTGCCTGGAGAGAGGCGGCACCAGCAGCAGCCAGTAATGCCTGGGAAACTCCTCTGCAGGGGCATTACGGAGCTGGAAACACCCTTGGAGGAGCCCCAGAGCCAGAAGAAGGAATTTCGGATAAGGGATTATGGACCTGTACTTCCCTTATAGGGTTGTTATGAAGATTTAAACAAGATAAGCTGAAAACACATTACACTGCTGAGTGATAGAAGGAAGTAAAGGTACCATTGTGACTCAAATGAGAAATCGGAAACAAGAGAAAATGGTGTTGTGAATGACTTGGATGCTCCCAAGCCCCAAAAAGCTAAAATGAAAGAGAAGCTAAATGGAGATGCTGAAGAAGGATTTAATAGACTTTCAGATGAATTCGCTAAATCTCATAAGTCAAGAAGAAAAGATCTACCAAATGGAAATATTGATGAATATGAAAACAAATCAAAACGAGTATCATCCTTAGATAGTTCTACTCATAAATCAAATGATAATAAACTGGAGGAGGCACTAACACGTGAACAGAAAGAAGGAGCCTTCTCAAATTTTCCTATTTCTGAGGAAACTACAAAGCTTCTGAAAGGTCGAGGGGTAACATATCTCCTACCTATTCAAGTTAAGACCTTTGGTCCTGTATATGAAGGAAAAGATTTAATAGCTGAAGCACAAACAGGAAGAGGAAAGATATTCTCTTTTGCCATCCCCTTGATAGAAAGACTCCAAAGAAATCAAGAAACAATT
>CAUYON010044822.1:0-20285 GCA_963573935.1 Arctocebus calabarensis
TATAATAATGGAGAAATTGCCAGGAAGGCTATGTTAATCATTTTGATGAAAATAGTTACAATTGTATATGAAACCAGTACATTGTACCCCTTGATTGAACTATTGTACACAGCTATGATTTAATGATAAAGATAATAAAAAAAATAAAAATAATAAAAAATGCTTTGAGGTGGTGGTCCATTATTATTCCCATTTAACCAATGAAGAGAGAGTGAGGTATAGAAAGGTGAAGCAATATGGCCATGTAGCCAAGACAGGACCTGGAGACCCTGGCTCCAGAGTGTGTGCAATAATGCCTGTGCTGGGCTGGTCTGCAGGTCCAAGTAGGTTCCAATTTCTAGCATCTGTGAAGATTGGGGAAACATTAAATTCTAGTCATCTATCTTGAGAAAACATTTAAAATGTTTTCTTAATTGTTAAATTCACGTCATTTGGCAGAGTGTTGGTTCAGTGGAAGACAGCGTATCCTATTTATACCATATTCATTATGTGTGTTTGGGTTTGGTTTCCTTTTGGTAAGCCATCATGTCTGTGTTTTGTTCAAAACCTGTCACCGTCGTTCCTGAATTCTCATAGTAGGGGAGATTGTGATTTAGGCTCAGGTTTCATTAAGCTAGATTAAGTAGGGATTTGGCTATTTATACGAGGTAGACATTCTAGATAACAATTCTCTTCTACCCCTCACATAAAACTTTATTCTAGGAAATAGAGTTTCTACTGCTCAGAGAGGTATTTTTTAAAATTATAAAAGTTTGATGGAGAGTAAGAGTAATCATACTAGTACTGAAAATTGTTACAGGTAAGGACTGGTCTCCTCAGAGACCTTTAGGTGGCAAACATGTGACTTCATCTACTTAAGCTTTTCTATTTTACATAGACATAAATAGGATCTCTGTCCACATAATATAAACTTCCTCCCAATAGACTCCTTAGTTTCTTGTGGAAAGACTCCTTGTGGTTCAAATGCATGGATGTCAGGATGTCAAGTGGATAACTGGCATTGAACATTTTGGACAGCTTGAAATGTCAATGGAAGGGGTAAAGGAAGGACCTAGAAAAAGATTAATGCAGTCTTGGAAAGTAAATAGGAACAAAACAAGCAAATGAAAGATCAAAATTTAAATTGAAAAAAATAGGAGGAAAAAGTGTGAGAAATAGGAAGAAATAAAAATCATAGTTTAAGATATTGTTTTTATACTAGGCACATTAATAAAGAATATCATAGTAATATATGATAAGAAAAAGCATTTACTTAAGTGAGAGGATGGACAAAGGCAGAATTATAGGTAAGGGGGGAAATACATAAAAAGTAAAAGAAATAATAACCCCCTGTTCCATCACATCATATAATCCTGACCCTGGAAAACAATCATACAGAGAAAAGTGAATTCCTTCCTTCTTCCTGAGCTGGAATGTCCACCTTCCTTTCCCAAATAACTTTTGGCATCTTTTCCCCTTTTATTTCAGAGTAGTTTTTCTTCACTTTACAAAATATGTTCCTTTTACTGTAAAATGCCATTGAGTATAAAAATGCAGCATGAATTTAATAATAAATTTTCCTAAAACAAAAACCCACCACTTTAAATGAGCATAAATGAAAAGATATAGTGGATAAGAATGTATGGTAATTGGGATCAGAATTTGTATATACAAGTAAATCCTTTCCTGTGCAATTAACATTATTATAGAATAATAATTTTTCATGGTAATAAATACTCAAAATGGGCCTTATTTTAACAGCTGCACGTAATTCCATCTTGTAGATTTATTGTATTTATGTAACCTTCAGTATTGTTTGCTTGTAGTTGGTTTCAGTTATAAATAACCATAAATGGATTTATTTTGCTCTATACATATATTGTTAGTGACCTGGTCTTGCTTTGTCCCCTACACTGGAGTACAGTAGTCTGATCACAGCTCACTATGACCTTGGCCTCTTGGGCTCAAGCAGTCTTCCCACTTCAACCTTTCAAGTAGCTCGGACTACAGACTGAATACATGTTTTGCCATGAATCATTTTTGTATTTCATATTCTTCTCTTAAGATGTATTTTTGTAAGTGGATAACTAGGTTGAAGAGTAAGAGGATATTTATGATATTTTATGTCCATTGTCAAATTGCTCTCCAGAAAAGAAAAAAAAGAACTTTATGTCTGAGTTTTATGACGAGCTCTAATGGGATATTTTTTTTTTCATTTCAGTTTTTCTCTCAACTGGTATAGGGATCTTACACTCTTAAAGAGTGTAAACTCAGAAGAAGAAAATTTATATCTTATTTTTGCCACTTCTCTATGACCTTGAACGTAACTTTTTTCAATTTATTTACCTATAATTTAGAAATAATAATACTTTTATGCTTCTTTTACAGAGTACTGTATTAATCAAATACTTAAAAGAATTTTGGAAAGTATAAAAGACTATAATTATTATTAATTTTATTAGAACAAATGAAAGGGCAAATTTCTAGTAATCTAAATACTGAAAACTAGGAGTTTGATGTTAGATTTATATAATTACAGTGGTTTAATTTATTTTGGACTGTGTCAGGAGGAAATAGATCTAGGTTGCCTGAGAAATTCGGGCTGATTCTATTCTTGCAGGAAGCAGAGTTTGTTCATTTTTATCTCTTATATTGCATTATTTTAGCAATTCCAGCATATGGCAGACCAGCCTAAATTTGTTCTGGGGAACCCAATTGTGTAATAGTTTTGAAAAGGGAAGATGAGGTTATCTAACTGCCAGGAACTTTTTGTCTTCATATTTTTTGAAAAAAGAAAAGAATATATGTAAGGCCTCAAAAATGATAAAGCATAATATATGAAGAGATGTTTGCACGTAAAAAGGAGAAGGAGATGAGTGTCGTCCATTTAAATTTGGTATTCTGTTTTAATGAAGAAAAAAGTCTCTCAAATTACTGAAAGTAGACTAATGACAAGGCCATAGTCAGGGTGGCTTTCCATGAAGGAAAACAAAATGCTAAAGGGAATATTTGAAGTTAGTGAGAATTAGTCCTCCCGGTGAAGAGAGTAAAAAGTTGGGAGAAAAGGCTCCGGGTGCTGGAGTGGAGGGAGCAGGGGGCGTGAATGCAAGTAAGGACCTGAGGTGAGAGGGCGGAGCAGGGAGAATTCAGCAGGGAGGGAAGAGTTATTGCCAAGGAGAGAGAATGTTAACCTCTGGTAAAGCAGTATTGTCTGAAGTCCCCAGGGAAAGAAAAAAAGGTGGGAAAGTCCATCTGCAGACCAAGAGAAGAGAAAGCACCATAGGAACAGATAAGATGATATAGTAAAAGAAACATAGAAACTGAAAGAAGAAAAAAGTAAAAGTGTACAATTTAGGACTGCAGGATTATACCTTAAAATTGACATAAAAATTTAAAAGTGGGAAATGTGTTACTCCAAGAACAAAAATGTAAATCACTTTAATGCAAAGTAAATAAGGCAACATAATTTCTAAATATGAAGAAAACGTATTTTCTGTTAAGAGAAAAAAGCTGAGAGGTTTCTATTTAGTGTTAGGGAAAGATCCAGAACCTACCTAGCCACAGTTTTCATTAAGACATTCTGTGGATATTTAAACAATATAAATACCATCGAGAGGCAAGATACATGATCATGGATGTGAAATCAGAGAAGATGAACATGTTTATGACACCCTGAAGAAATGTAAAGTAGCACATTTCACAAAGAAGAGGAAACATGACAGAAAGCATCTCTCCATGTTTAATTATGATCTACTGAGAAAACTTCTGGGTCAAAAGGGAGCCAAGCACCAGCCTCAATGAACTCCTTCAAAGATACCAGCATCCGGCTACTGTAGGCCTTTCTTTAGAAGTCTGAGTTCCACCTTCCCTGGTCCTTCTTCCAAGCTTCCAGGCTACCATAATGCCAACTGCTTTCTGTGTCCCCCTGCCCCCGTGCACACAGGAGTGGTAATTTTTCCCCACAGTTGCCATTTCCACAATTATTTTGTGTTCCCTTTGACCCTTTCATAGTTAATGACATTAGAACTGGTAAACGGTTCTTAAGCATCTAAATAGTGTTGATAAAAAGTACTTATGTTAATTGTCAAGGGTTCTTTTGTAATAATCAGAATGTTAAATGTATTGGAGATTTTATTAGCCCTACTGACTATAATTGAGGCCACAACCTCCATATGATAGAAAAAAATAAAAGAAACTTTTAGCAGTCATTTTACTTTATTCTTAAAACTTAAATGGAAAGGACAAATCAAATAATAAGGTAATCAAAGTCTAAGAAGATGAAGATACTCAAGATATTCTAGGTAAGAATAGGCAATGCAGAAAAGGGAAAAGAGAGAATCAGACAACTAGAAACAAGGGAAATAATTCATGAAGAGCATTAAGGGGTCAGGTAGGAATTCACATGAGTTCACTGTTTAGCCAAACTAATTTTTCCCTGAATTAGAAAATAGTACAATTTATAAACAGACATACAAACAAAAAATTTGAAAGTGAAAAAAAATACCAGGACCATGTCAAGTGCATAAGATAAGTGGTCAAATAAGTTACCTTGAGAAAGGCTTTGCTTATATCTTTGTGAAGAAAATGGAAAGATCTGAAAGAAATAATTGTTCAGCCAGGCAGATCTATGCTTAGCTCAGTTACCATTGTCGAAATCATCGACTGAGGGCTTTGTGACAATACACGGTGAAGGATTTTATGTTATTTTTACAGGATTTGCCCTTGGTTTTGACCACATTTTATTTTACATCAATTATATCAATTATTTTCTGCTCAAAATCACCAGCAGTGTACCTGTAGCTGAAAAAAAAATTAGGTTTATTACTTGCTGCATTTAGCTCATTATAGGGACTTCTATTAAAGCATTTGGGTTTCGGCTGAGTACTTTTGCCATGGGTCAAAGGAAGCAGGGCTTTGCTCTGGATGGGACGCTGTCAGGAAGCAGGGTCAAATCTGTGATTGGGTACTGCCATCAATCTTATCTAGAAAGAGAGACCACTGTAGACAGATAAAGCCAAAATGGATAAAGGAATCAGCCATCTCTCATAATAGCCAAGAGTAGAGGAAGTTTAGCATCTTCTCAGTGATACTGAGACTTTGCTTTATTTCACCTTATCTCTCAGAGTGCCTGTGTCTGATATTGTTGTTCTGTGAGATGGTTTATATTTAGCAAGAGAACAACACAGCTTAGCTGTAAGCATAAGACCAGGCTGTCAGGGGACGCTTTCCTGTTCTCAATGATTCATTTAAATAAGCACTGAGAAGTGAGATTAATCATATTTGTAGATGACCCTCAAGTCAAAAAAATATAGCCAACTCCAATTAAAAATGAAGGGGAAAAAGATCACTGCATATTCTACATATACACTGTAGGTTAGAGATCATAAAATACAAATTTGCCTTTTATAGAATAAAGACAAAGGTCTAGAGCAATTAATAATATATCCAAGCAGAAGGTCAAACAAATGAAAAAGAAGAGGCTTAATTCTCTGTTTTGAAAATAAGAGAAGAGATTCTTAGTTTCCTTTAAAGCTTTTATTTCAGTTCTTTAAGTTCTTTGCTCTGAAATATATGTAAATCCTTTTAAAAGCTGCATAAGCCTCTTCTCAGCTTTGTGACCCACAATTGTCTTTCTCAAAGATCTGAGAGCCATCTCTGAAAAATTTAATCACCATGGAAGATGGTTCTCCTACCTCCCACTTTCTGTAAGAGGGTGACAGCCTGTCTCTGGCTTCCACAAACTTCCAAAACTACCTCTTATCATTAAGATGTAAGAGGTTTAACTTTCTATCAAGTCAGGTAAGCAAAGAGAAGCAAAGAGAAGTCAGGTGACCATCTCAATTACCAGATGAAATATGGATGAACTTTGTGTGCCAAATGATAAAGTCAAGCCCTTTGAGTTGAAGAAGGGCTTCAACTCATCTTAAGAAGTTATGTGTGAAATGAATTTTGTCTGCTTGGCTATAGAAAAGAGGGAGATTTCTTTGGATGTTGACAAGCTCTTTAATGGATTGCCTGGATGCATGTCACATTCTGCTTTAATGATTACTCCAAAAAAAATTTTGTTTTCTCTCTGGTCTGTTTTTTTTTTTTTTTTTTAACACTTTTTCGCCCTCAGTAGAGTGCAGTGGTGTCAGGGCTCACAGCAAACTCCAGCTCTTGGGCTTACGCGATTCTCTTGCCTCAGTCACCTAAGTAGCTGGGACTATAGGTGCCTGGCTCAATATCCGGCTATTTTTTTTTTTTTTCAGTTTTGGCTGGGGCTGGGTTTGAACCTGCCACCTCTGGCATGTGGGGTCAGCACTTTACCCCTTTGAGCCACAGACACTGCCCTGCCTGGCTATTTTTTTGATGCAGTTTGGCCCCGGCCTGGTTAGAATCCTTCACCCTTGATATTAGGGGCCAGCACCCTACTCACTGGGCCACCGGTGCTGCCCCTTCTCTGTTCTACTTTTGTGGAGAAGTTTTCTAGGTTGGTGGGGAGGGAGTTTTTTGTTTTGTTTTGTTTTTGTTTTAGAGTCAGTCTTGCTCCATTGCCTAGGATAGAGTATAGTGATATGAGCCTAGCTCACTGCAGTCTCTAATTTTTTGATTACACAATCCTCCCACCTCAGCCTCCCAAGTATCTGTGACTGCAGGCACATGTCACCATGCCTGGATAATTTATTTTATATTTTTATTTTTTCATAGAGACTGGGCTTCACCCAGGATGATCTTGAACTCTTGGCTTTAAGCAGTCCTGTCACCTCATCCTTCTAAACTGCTGGGATTACATAAGTGAGCCATCACACCTGACCTTGCTTTCAGTTACATTTACTCCACCCCACGTCACAGAGCAGTGACAAATATGGTGTAACTGTGCATTTTCCTAGCTCCCAATTTCAGGGTTCTTTCTAGGAAATTACCTGGCACTATTTTTAAAAAAACATATTTATTTAGATATATGTGGTCACCATTTGGTAATTTTACATAGGATTTGGGTTGAAATAAAAAACATTAGTAAAGATAAATGCAAAACACTGTTCTTTGGTTTAAAGAAGATAATGACCTTCTTAGTTTGCACATGCATGTAAATATATCAAATAGTACAGAGAAAACGATTTGAGGCAATAAATAAGAGAATAAAGCCAATGTCTTGTTCTCATTTGAGGATTTGTGAGTAGAAAGGTCCTAAAAGGTGGGTTTAGTTTAGGAGTGTCTCTCCCCTCTGTTCAAGAGTTCCTAACCATCTTTCTTCCTTAAGTGGCTGCTAAATTTCAGTATGTTCATGGCATTCTATAGTACCGGCCACCTGGGTTGGTGGGTGGGGAGTGGTTAAGTAGAGACTGAAGCTGATGCCATTATTATATATACTGACAGCGGCTCAGATATGGGCCATCTGGTCTGAATCTCTGCTATGGTGCATCTGTGTTGCTGGCTTCTGCACGGACATTCCTATCTCCAACTGCTCTTCAGTCTGATGAAAATTAACACATCCCCCAAGAGCTCTTCCTTTCTTATTACAGGGATAAGATGGTACCTTGTAACTAGCTCTCTGCCTTTCTATTAATTCTTGAGAATTCCTGGAAAGCACAGAAATAGTTATATTTTGCAGCTCAGGAAGGGTCATAAAATGCAAGTGAAATATGGGAAAGAACACAATGGGCAATGTATCACAATATAAATTCGTCACAAATTTTCTCATCTGCCTTGTGTAATTCATGCAGTTATTTTAGAAAAGAAAATGAGGAGAAAATAATACATATAAGGCCTGACAATTAAGTTTGTGAATTTGCCAACATGCGCTTACATTGTAGTGCTGCACAAACAGCTTGGAAAGGTTTCATGATCTTGGTGGATCAGTGTCTCACAGCTGTTTTTGTGTCAACATGTGGGGGTGACTTGCTGAATGTTTTTCATTATTATTGTTGCCTGGTTTTATATGCTGCTGTGAGAATATTGAAGCTTGAGAGCAACAAACATTAAGTTTCTCGTTAAACTTAGCAATATTGAAAGCAAAATTAGGGACATGTTAGTCCAAGTCTATGAGGATTATGCCATGAACAAAATGACAGTGTACAAATGGATTAAACATTTTTCTGAGAGGAGAGAAAGTGTCACTGATAAAGAGAGGCCAGGGCAGCCAGTAATAGCAGAACTGCCAAAAAGATTGCAAAAATTCATCAAATTGTCAAAGGTGTCAACTGAGTATGAGAAGTATAGGAGACCAAGTAAGCATAGATGGAAAAACAGTTGGGAAATTATCACTGAAAATCATGGCATAAGAAAGGTGTATGCAAAAATGGTCCTGGAGAAGCTCACTGATGAGCAAAAGCAAAGGAGAGTTGAAGTTTGTTCAGACCTTTTAGAGAGGCAGGACAATGTTTTGGGCCATGTTATCATTGTCGATAAACATTGTATTACCCAGGATCAAAGTGCACATTGGACGTCAGCCAATTCCCCATGAGAGAAAAGGTCTGCCAGTCAAAAAAAAAAAGATGTTGCCCACATTTCTGATATCAGAGGGCTTGTTCGTTCTGAGTTTGGTTTAACTGGACAGTTAACGAAGTTTACTATTTAGAAGTCCGGAAAAGGCTATGTGAAAAATTTAGGCAAAAATGACCTGAACTCTTCACCAACTCATGAGTTTTGCGTCATGACAATGCACCAGCTCCATAACAATGTCTCTGAGGGAGTTTTTAGCCACTAAACAAGTAATAGTTTTGGAGCACTATCCCTACTCACCTGCTCTGGCTCCTAATTGCTTTTTTCTTTACCTGAAGATAAAGGAAATGTTGTAAGGAAGATATTTTGATGACATTGAAGACATCAAAGGTAATACAATGACAGCTCTGATGGCCATTCTGGAAAAAATGGAAAAAAAGTTCCAATATTTCTCTGAAGAGTAGACTAGGCACTGGCATCAGTGCATAGCTTCCCAAGGGGAGTATTTCAAAGGTGACTATAATGATATTCAAAAGTGAGATATGCAGCTTACTTTTTCTAGTATGAGTTTGTGAACTTAATTGTTAGACTTCATGTAACTCAGATGAGGTGAAGTGTTGCCTGAGTATTATAAAAAAATCATAGAAGGCTAATCATTCAGAAGGTGGTAGGGGAAGGTTGGGGTAGACATTATTAGAATGAATAAGGTGTAGATTTTTTATAGCTAATAAATTATATTTTGACAATTATTTTGAAATGTGTGTGATAAATTCAGTATACATTTTCTTTAAAGAAAAGTCACTAATCTATTTAGCGGCAAAAGACCTTTACAAAATTCACCCCTCTGAGAAGTTATATTCTTTGAATTGTACAATATATTAGAAACCTCTCTTTGCATATATTATTAAGTTTTCATAATATTCTGTTTGCTTCTTTGTCATGTCCTGGCATGAGAGGGGAACCTCTCTCAACCTGGTGCGAAGAGAGAGAGTTGACCTGTGTGGAAAGGTGGGAAGTGAAGAAGAGGGACACACACGAGAACCAGACTCACACGAGAACAAGACCCACGCGAGACGAGAGATAGGATGGGAGAACTGATGCAGCTAACGGCTGCAGTTAGCAGCTGAACCATGGAAACAGCTTTATTTATACAGTGTCTTCACAAGGTTGAATAAATCTTAACACGTGGGGTAGAGATCAACCTTAAAGAGGAAAAACTGTACTTGCCGATAACGAGGAAAGTGTGAGTGGGCTTTGTGACTTCTGGCAGGTGGAAAGAATGTTGTCAAAGGAGGAGAGTAGTTGGGGGTTGCTCTTGAGCATTCCTCAGGCTGTGGGGCCCTGCCGCCCACTGCCCTCTCTCCACACTTCTTCATCTAAAAATATATAAACACGGGTTTCTAAATTAGATGGATGAATTTAATTATTAACAGAAATATTCTACGTGTTTGGAAATTTTGGAGGCAAAATCTCTCTTTGGCCTACTGACTATGATAAAACACTAAAGAAATCTAAATGCTCTGGGCCACACCTGTGGTTCCATGAGTAGAGCGCTGGCCCCACATACTGAGGGTGGCAGGTTGGAACCAGCCCAGCCACACTGCAACAACAAAAAAATAGCCAGGTGTTGTGGTGGGTGCCGGTAGTCCCAGCTACTGTGGGTTGGGAGGCTCGAGGCAAGAGAATTGCCTAGGCCCAAGAGCTGGAGGTTACTGTGAGCTGTGACGTCACTGCTGTATCACTCAACTGAGGGAAACAAAGTGAGACTCTGTGTCTAAAAAAAAAAAAAAGAAAGAAAAAAGAAATCTAAATGCCCTTTAAAAAGAATAAGTTTATATGAAGTTGGCCTACAAAGCTTAAAGTAGACTTATATAGGAAAGTATAAATGGAATTTTCTAAACATATCAGTGTTACATTTCAAAAAAATAAGAGTGCCTCCAAGGGTCAAGTTTACATTTTTTCCTATGGTATAAATAACTATATTTTGAAAAGAAAAAAATTTTAAAAAGAAAGACCATCATAGAATAAAATAGTAAAAGATAACTGGAAATGTAGACCTTTGTGGATTGTGTAAACTGAAACAAACAATGGGGTTTTCTAATCTCTAATATAGTTCCACAGTGCCATGTGAATTATATTATTTAAGGCAGTGGTTCTCAACCTTCCTAATGCCTCCTAATGCTGCGACCCTTTAATACAGTTCCTCATGTTGTGGTGACCCCCAACTATAAAATTATTTTCACTGCTACTTCATAACTGTAATTTTACTACTGTTATGAATCATAATGTAAATATCTGATATGCAGGATATATATTCATTGTTACAAAGGGGTTGCGACCCACAGGTTGAGAAGCATTGATTTAAGGTATAAATTAAGAGAACTGCAAAACATACAGTATATATTTATAGGCTTCTTAACAAAATACGACATTAGATTAAAAGCAAAAACCATCTCTAAATTAGACCCTGCCTTTCCAAACTAAGTTTAAGTAAGACAAAAAATAAGGAATTGAAAACTTTAACTATAGGAATAGTTTGAAATCAACTAAACACAATAGGCGATTACTTTTACCAGCTTCGTTACTCTGAGAGCCATGGTAGGAAACCTGGAGAATCAGACCAGTCACTTCCTTGGCTCTTCTCCAGATTTGAGGCCCTCCAGCATCACATCATGCCCAAATTGAGGCTTTACACTGCACTCAATATTCCTTCTTCCACATCGCCTTACCCCAGCCTTCAAGATTTCAGAACTTCTCCACTCCAGCTGTTCTCCACGAAAACTTTGTTACAGAAACTCCTCAAGTTACAAATATCCAATTGATGTATGACTTACAAGCAGTGATTATTGCAGGTAATAGGTAAAGGTACCTGTTTAAATTCAACTTCAGAACAAACCTACAGAACCTATTTCATTCAAAACCCAGGAACTGACTGTATTTTGTCTGTTTCTCTTCTTACTATTTCCCTACCGATCAGCTAAATTGGCCAATGCATGATATGCTCAACACTAATGGATACTACTGTAAGTAAGTCTGCATTTTCTCTTTTTTCCCAAGTGACACACACACATTGTTATTTCTAAGGGCATGGCTGCAATTTTACACACTATAGAAGATTAAAAATTGAGTGGAGCAAAGACAACTATTGTACTTGAGCTGTTCAAAAAATACAGGATAGGGTCAGTTAAAATATAAGCTTTGCTTGATTATAAAAGTTACATAATTTTAGAAAATTTCATGAATAATAAAAGAATAAGAACAATAACCAAGTTTGTCTAGGGATAATAACTGATATATTTCCATGTTTCTTTTTTATACATGTTTATTTTCAGGATCACCACCACCATCCTCACTTTCTAACTAGTTCTTTCTATAGCACAATTATTGGCAAAATTGAGTGTCCACTATGTATTGACACTGGGTTAAATGCCTTATATGAAAAATCTCACATCATTCTCAAGGTGGCCTTATTATCTAGATATTATTTTCTCAAATGTGCAGACAAAAAAATTGAGACTTAGGAAAGTTAAAGGAATTTACAAGAAGACAAACAGCTTTGGGAGAAGCAGATTGTGAATCTAGATAGCTTGATTCCTAAGCTGTATATTTGAGATTACATGATTAAATTGTGTGTTGCTTAAATATTATAAGGGAGTTCGTAATGAACAGATTTCTCTCTTAGCATTGCTTGTGTTATTTTTCTTGTGAAAAATTTTCTCTTTTGAATACTAGTTATGGTAAGCTTGACTTGCTAAGATATTTCAGGCTACAATTACTGCATGATTAGAGTATCACTCCCTCTATTCTTCATTTGGAAAAGTTATATTTTTGTTACTCATACTCTTTTTCTTTGCTTGGTACTAGGCAACAGTGTAATTAGTAACAGTAGCTAAATACATACTATTTTTAGAAAGACTGTGTGCACTGACTTGAGTTGCAATGTCCAAATTGAGCAGTAACAGCTACAATAATGTTTTCTAGGCACAGAATATTCTAAAGGAGAAATGTGAAACTTTCAAACAGAGCTATAAAAATCAGGTAGGCTAGGGAAGGAAAATCATTATTCAGGCAAATGGAAATCAAAAGAAAGGAGGGGTTGCTATCTTATATTTTGACACAAGTGGAATTAAAGTAAAAAAAGACAAAGATGGGCACTTTATATTAGTCAAGGTAACAATACAGGAAGAAGATATTTCAATTTTAAATAGTTATGCACCTAACTTAAATGCTCCTAGATTTATGAAACCAACATTAATTGGTCTAAGCAATATGATATTCTAAACAGAAACTAAACAAAGATACAAGGGACTTAAACTTGACCCTAGAACAACTGTGCTTGATAGACAGATACAGGACACACCATGCCAAAGCTAAGGTATATACATTCTTCTCCATGGAACATTCCCCAAAATAGATCATATCCTAGGACACAAATCAAACCTTAACAAAATCAAAATAATTAAAATTATACCTTTTATCTTCTCAGACTAAAATATTCATATAGTTTAAATATTCAAGGCAATAAAAGTAGAACACAACTCAAACAAAAATATTCATCCTTACACAATGGTATAGAAACTGAACAACCATGTACTGAATGACAGTTGGGTCACGAAAGAGATAAAAGAGGAAATCATTAAATTCCTTGACCATAACAACCAGGAAGACACAAGCTACTAAAACCTGAGAGACACTGCAAAAACAGTTCTAAGAGGGAAATTTATTGCATTAGAACTCTACATCCAAAAGCCCAAAAGAGAGCATATCAATAACCTAAATAATCATCTTAAAGAAATGGAAAGGGAAGTGCAATCCAATACCAAACCCAGGAGGAAAAAAAATTAACCAAAATTAAATCAGAAATAAATGAAATTGAAAACAAAAGACTCATTCAGAAAATTAATGAAACAAAAAGTTGATTATTACAAAAGATAAATAACATCAATAAACTATTGGCCAGATTAACCACAATTAGAAAAGTCAAATCTGTAATAACTTCAATCAGAAATGAAAAGGGGGAAATGATAACTAATACCAGAGAGATACAAGGCATTATTTCTGAATACTATGAAAAAGTCTATGCCCAGGAATTTAACAATGTGGTGGAAATGGACCAATAATCGCACACTATTCCTGGACTTAATTAGGAAGAAATAGGTCTCTTGAGTAGACTAATATCAAGCACTGAGATTGAAGAAAGCTTCCAACAACAACGAAAAACCTGAGACCAGATGGTTTCACACCAAAATTCTATAACAACCTCAATAAAGAGCTTGTACCTACACTGCAGAAACTATTTCAAAACATTGAGAAGAAACCCTTCCCAACACAATTTTACAAAGCAAAATCACCTTGATTCCAAAACAAGGAAAGGACCTAACTAAAAAGGAGAACTAAAGACCAATTTCACTAATGAATATCAATGCAAAAATACTAAACAAAATATTAGCCAATAGATTGCAGCTATACATTTAAAAATTATACATCACGATCAAGTAGGATTCAACCAAGGGATGCAAGGATGGTTTAACATATGCAAATCCATAAATGTAATTCACCATATCAATAGAAACAAAAACCAAAGACCATATGATCCTCTCAATAGATACAGAAAAAGCATTTGACAAAATTCAGCATTGTTTTCTAATAAGAACACTTAAGAAAATAGGCATAAAGGGCACATTTCTTAAGATGACTGAAGCCATCTATGAAAAAACCACAGCAAACATCACACAGAAAGGAATAAAACTGAAAGCTTTTCCATTTAGAACTGGAACCAGGAAAGGATATCCACTATTTTCACTATTATTAAACATAATTCTGGCAGTTCTACCCAATGCAATCAGGCAAGAGAAGGATATAAAGGGCATCCAAATGAGGGCAGAAGAGGTCAAACTCTTGGTCTTTGCTGATGATATGATCTTATACTTAGAAAACCTCTGAGATTTAACCACAAAACTCCTGGAAGCATAGAGGAAATACAGTAATGTCTCAAACCACAAGATGAAATCAGTCTCTACTTGCCATCTGATCTTTGACAAACCAAACAAAGGAACACAGTGGGGAAAAGAATCCCTATTCAACAAATGGTGCTGAGATATCTGAATAACCACATGTGAAAGACTACAACTGGACCTGCACTTTTTACCACTTATAAAAATTGTCTCAAGATGGATAAAAGATTTAAATCTAAGGCATAAGATGATAAAAATTTAGAAGAAAGTGTGGGAAAAACTCTTGATGATGCTGGACTGGGGAAAGATTTTATGATGAAGACCTTAGCGGCAATTGAAACAACAAAAATAAACTAATTAGATTTAAAGTGAAAGGTTCTGCACAGCGAAGGATACAACAAGTAATGCAAACAGACAACCTTCAGAATGGGGAAAGATATTTGCAGGGTATGAATCTGACAAAAGTTTGATAACTAGAATCTTCAGAGAGCTCAAATTATTCAAGAAGACCAAACACTCCACCTACTGCTGAGTAATAGATATGAACAGA
The DNA here is from genome assembly GCA_963573935.1 of Arctocebus calabarensis. Classification (NCBI taxonomy): domain Eukaryota; kingdom Metazoa; phylum Chordata; class Mammalia; order Primates; family Lorisidae; genus Arctocebus; species Arctocebus calabarensis. The sequence goes on from CAUYON010044822.1 coordinate 14,908, forward strand.
ACCTTCTTCAATGAAGACAGATGAATGGCTAACAAACATTTGAAAAAATGCTTATCATCCCTGATGATAAAGACAATCAAAACCACCCTGATGACATCACCTAAATTCAGTGAAACTACCCCACATCACAAAGTCTCAAAGCTGCAGATGCTGGCATGGGTGTAGAGAGAAGGGAACACTTTAACATGGCTTGTGAGGCTTCCAACTAATATAACATTTTTGGAAGGAAATATGGAGAATCCTCAAAGAACTCAAATTAGACCTCCCATTTGATCCTGCAATTCCATTACTAGGCATTTGTCCAGAAGAAAAATAATCCTTTCATCACAAGGACATTTGGACTAGACTGTTTATCGCAGTTCAATTTACAATTGCCAAAATGTGGGAACAGCCTATTACACACCAACCCAGGCATGGATTAACAACCTGTGGTATATGTATAACATGGAATACTATTCAGGCACTAAAAAAAATGGAGACTGTACATCTTTTATATTAACCTGCAAAAGCATCACAAGAATGGAGAAGCAGGAATCCAATGTACTCAATTCTAATATGAAGGCAGTAGATGAGCTAATACAAGGCACAGGTAGGGGAGTGAGCAGGTGGGGAGAATGGAAGATGGAGAGTCATGGTGGATTGCACACTTCTTGGGGGCAGGACACACTTCTAAGAGGAACTTTATCTAAAAATGCAATCAGTGATACCTAATTCTTTGTACCCTCAATGAATCCAGAGCAATTAAAAAAAAAAAGGAGAGCAAGAATCCAATGTACTCCATTTTAATGTTAAGCCAGTAGATGATCTAATACGTATAATCACATAAGTGAAAACCTCAAGTCAAGGTGATGAGAAGGGGAATGAGGGAGGAGGGAGAAAAAGGAGGGAGGGGAATGGAAGTTGTGGTATATGGCACACCTCTTGGGCGGGGACATAAAAGAGACTTCAGCTAACAAATACAAAAAATGTAACTTAATCCTTTGTACCTCAATGAACCTGGGAAAAAATTATTTAGCAATGAGGGAGAAAAAAGAAGTTTGTGAAGCAGAAGCAAAACCTTGATAAGCGTTCATCAGGTGAAGGGTATATGGAGGTCCACCTTAGTAGCTCTCTACTTCTGTGTATTTTTTAAAATTACATAATTTGAAAAATCAGTGGGCAGAGAGGAAGGCAAAATAATTTTTAGAAATTTAGAAATAAAATAATAAAATTTTCTGGGGCAGTCCAAAGTAGAAATTACATTATTCATTTTGAAACATAAACACAAAATTATTCACATATCCATGTGATATGCAAACAGAAAAAAAACAGAAAATTAGATTTATGTATAATTTAATAGATGATATAATTGGTTATATATATTAATATTTTCAATTAAATTTACTGAAAATATAAAAATGAGATGTATAAAATAATGACAATGAATCTTCTTTCCTTTCTTAGTATGTTTAGAATAAAATGTAAGATGTTGCAAAAACTTTCATCTTTTCTTGATATTATGTCCTATCCATTTACCATTTGTTTCTTTGTGCTGTTACTACATTAAAATGTCAAAAGTGGTCCCAAAGTATAAATTTTAAATTATTTTGGTGCTTTTCATTTTTAGTCATGTTTTTATCATGCAAGGTCCTTTTATAAACCTTGAGGGAAACTGAGAACCCCCAATTAAATTAATGTTAAATCACAAAATTAAGAGTTGGACTTAAAATAGTCAATGGTAAATGGACTCAATTTGATGAAGACAGCTTCATAAGAAACTTCAAAATTTTTATGTTCCTGCTGTGAGCTAAAGCAGTGAAAAGAACTCATTCTTTTCCAATGGCCCTTCTAAGAAATGACTCTTCAGAACGTGCACAATGGTAAATTAATTATTAAGTTATATTTGTAAGGTATTTTCCCTGGTATTATCTCAGATTCTTTGAGTCTTGTGTAGTAGAAAGGTAATTTGGTCAAACCAGGGGGGAGCCTGTCTTGGTGTGATGGCAAGAGAATAAAGGTAACTCATTTATTTTTTGCAAATTAGTTATTAAATGTCCTATTGATATTTGACATTCAAATAAAAAAGGACCAAGTACTGGGGAGGCTTGCTTTCTTCTAGTTAGTCTGTGGAAAAATACAAATTAATAACTTAAAAAATACTATCTCCCCAAGTCCCCATTGAGAAACTGATTAACATGTTTTTAGGGATACAGAGTCAAAGGAATATGCTACACTTTGTAAATGAATCAATTTTTAAAACACTATGTGAAACAAATGTTTTTTAGTATATAGTAATATAACAAAACATGGGTTTTGGAGATCATTTTGATCCATTTAAGGTGGTGATCACAGAAGACTTCATGAATAATTAAGAGTTGAGCATATAGGTGCTTTGCAACTGCAACAATAACAAAATTAAAATTATTTCACACATACACACACACACACATATGAAATGAGTTGGCAAATACAGTGCATTGTGTAGGACATAGAATAATATCTTATGAAAAGTAGTTTTCTTCTTACTTAAAAAAATAAACATGAGGACGGCACCTATGGCTCAAGGGGTAGGGCACTGGCCCAATATGCTGAAGGTGGTGGGTTCAAACCCAGTTTGCGCCAACCTGCAATGAAACAACAACTGGGCCATTGTGGTAGGTGCCTGTAGTCCCAGCTACTTGGGAGGCTGAGGCAAGAGAATCACCTAAGCCCAGAAAGTGAGACTCTGTCTCTACAAAATAAATAAATAAATAAATAAAAATAAAAAATAATCATGAAGGGTTTTTTTTGACTATCTGAACATTCACAATTAGGACCTTTTATGTGTACATCCTTGCTTTTTCACTTCTTTGTGACTTTTATCTTGGCTAAAAGCTGCACTGACACCAGAGCAGTGAAGGTCCAGGGTCCTGGCCTTGGTGTTGTCCTGTTGTTGCTTCTGGGTCTGTGTCCAGTGGCAACTTTTTCTCTTGGAACCCCTAGATCCAAAGTCTCTTTCTCTCCTAGCGCTCTTCACCCATGGTGATAGTTACCTTCTTCTTTGCATTTCTTAGCTCATTGTTAATCAAAACTCATTCATTCATATTAAGGGCAGAATAACAGCTGACAATGAGGAGAATCACTATTTCAGGGATACTTCCATATGAAGTCTTAATCAGGGATTTCAGATTTCAGAGCATCTGAAAAATGCTTAGTGAAATTATGAAAAACATTGCAAACTTTTGGGCTGCGTTCTAAGAAATTCTGGTATAGGTGTATGGAGGGGGTCAAACAATCTATGTTTTAAACCAGTTCCTTTATTGTTTTTTCTAGGTATAATATTTAAAAAAGTAGCTTTGCTGAGTTATAACTTATGTTACATGCAATTGCCCAGTTAGAATGTCCAATCCAACTGCTTTTATTATTTTCAGAGTTGTTCAACCGTCACTGCAGTCATGAAAATGACAACATTCTGGTATAAATCCTGTACTCTCAGCAGCAACTTCCCATTCTTTCTTCCCATCAGCCCCTTAAAACCACTAATCTATCTTACATCTCCAAAGATTTGCCTAATGTGGATGTCCCATATAAATGGAATCGTGAAATCGATTGTCACTGACTCCTTTCTCTTACCAAAATGTTTTCAAGTTTCAGTCATGTTACAGCATGTATTACAATAACATTTTATTCCATTTTACATATCAAAAATGTTCCATTGAATAGGTGTACAGTATTTAATCTATGCATTCACAAATTGATGAGCATTTGGGTGGAATTCATTATTATTATTATTATTATTTTTTGCCATTTTTGGCTGGGGTTGGGTTTGAACCTGCCACCTCCGGTAGACGGGACCGGTGCCCTGCTCCTTTGAGCCACAGGCACAGACTGTGGTATTCATTTTTTGACACTCATGAATAATGCTAATATGAGCAGTCATGTTTCTTTGTGGATGCATGGAAAAATATAAATTCATAGCATAAAAAATTCTATTTCTCCAAGCCTCCATTGAGAAACTGATTAAAATGATTGTTAGGGACAAAGGGTCAAAGGAATATGCTACAGTGCGTTAAATGAATTAATTTTAAAAACACTATGTGAAACAAGTGTGTCTTAGTATACATTAATATAACAAAGCTGGTGTTGGGGGGATCATTTTAATGTGGTATTGCTATGTCATATGGTAACACTAACTTTTCGAAGAACTGCCAGATTTTTCTAAAGCAGCTATAGCATGTCACCTTCCTCACATCAATGTTCCCCTTTCTCTGTATCTTCATACATACTTGTTATTACTGTTTCTTTTTCTTTTTTTCTGTTTTTTTTTTTTTTAAGCCATCCAAGTGGATGTAAAATGATATCACATTGTGATTTTATTTGCATTTCCCTTAGGACCATTGGTGTTGAACATCTTTTCTTGTGCTTTTGGCCATTTGTATATTTTCTCTGGAAGAATGTTTATTCAAATTAATTGCCCAGGTCTTAATTACTTTAATTAATTTATCTTTTTATTATTGAGTTATAAGCCTTTTTTAAAATAAAACATATTTTGGATAAAAAGTCCCACATATGATATTTGATTTGTCAATGTTTTCTTTCATCATTTTGTGGGTTGTGTTTTTACTTTTTTTGGTAGTGACTATTAGAACCCCAAAGTGTTTTTTGGTTTGTTTAATTTGATGCTGTCCAATGTCCAATGTATCTATTTTCCTTTTGCTGCTTGTGCCTGTGGTATCATAAGCTAAGCAGCATTACCTATCCTGAGATCATGAAGGTTTATTCTCATGTTTTCAATTTTAACTTTTACTTGTATTTCTATCACACATTTGGAGTTAATTTTTGCATGTAGTATTTAGCATGAGTCCAATTTCATCTCTTTTCATTTGGATATCCAGTAATCACCCAATTATTTGCTGAAAAGACTATTCTTTCCCCATTGAATTTTCTTGAGACCTTTGTTGAAAGTCAATACACAATATAAATGTAAGGGTCTATTTTGGACTCTTGTCTAATCAATTCGTTTCTGTATTTATTCTTATGCCACCACCATTCGCTCTCAGTTACTATAGATCTGTTACTTTTGAAACTGAAAGGTGTGAGTCCGCCAACTTCTCCAACTTTGTTTTATTTCTTTCTTTCCTTCTTTCTTTCTCTCTTGCTCCTTCCTTCCTTCCTTCCCTCCTTCCTTCCTCCCTCTCTCCCTTTCTCCCTCCCTCCCTGCTTCCTTCCTTCCTTCGTTTCGTACTTTCTTTCCTTTACCTCTCTCTCTCCGTTTCTTTCTTTTTTTTTTTTTTTTTTAAATTCGGCCAAGGCAGGGCTAGAAACTGCCACCTTAGGTATATGTGGATGGCGCCCTACTCAATTAGCAACAGGAGCCGCCCAACCAGTTTATTTTTTTATTTCATTTCCTTTCACAATTT